>MU753011.1:5165-42354 GCA_026770625.1 Nicotiana glauca | reverse complement strand
GTGAGGAATGTCATTTTGTTTTCTTGTTTCCTCAAACTGTAAAATGAATGGTATGAGTTTTTCCTCCTCGCAATCTTCCATTGACTCGTGTATTTCAACTCCCGTATCACCACACAATTCCAACGTTGCAAAATGCTTGGAATGTGACCTCAAACCTTCGCTTTGCAATTTTTCTTGGACTTTGACATCCTCATTTTCCCCCGAACTAGAGTCAATCTTAACCACATTTGCATTTACACAGGTTGATTCTAATTCCATATTTTTTTGGCATCATTAGTACTCACGGAGTCGGTTGGCGGATGTTCAATTCTTGACTCCTCAAAGTAAAGCTCACTTTCTTCCTTGAAATTGGACTCCTCTTGGCTTTCTTCCACACTCTCAAGTTGGTGGGCATAATGAGCCTCAACCAAAATTTGCATTTGATCTTCCAAAGTGCGGATGTGTTCATCATTGTAATTCAAGCCTTGTTTCAAGCCCTTGAGTGCAAATTTGTGCTTCTCCTCATTTTCAATAATGGTCTCCAACATGAGCATTATTTTCTCATTTTGAGCATTTAAGAGTTCTTCTTGGTTTTGATCAAGTACCAAGGAAGGATTTTCACTTTCAATATCCAAGGAAGATTCTTGGTTTTCTTTCACTTCCGAGGCTTTTTGAGCCCTTGAGGCTTCGATCAATTCATCCATTTGTGAGTGCAACCTTTGAAGTACCAAATCATTTTGGAGACTATTCTCCAAAAGATGTTCCAAGGCATTTTGCTCCTTGTTTCCTTCTTCAAGTAGACACTCCAACATGAGCTTGAACTCTCCATTTTTGCCATGCTCAATTTCTTCCATGTCCATAGCCCTATATTTCTCATCACAAAAAGCAAACTCATCATAGTGGGGGCTTGGGGAAGGGACGGACAAATATGCACAATAATCCCAATGACCATTTTGGCAACCATACTTACAACAAATACTCCACTCATGGGGTTGAGATTGTGCGCACAATCCACCCCCGGGAGAATTTAAATAATTTTGCCACGAGTGTGGTCATCCACAATAAGGACAAGGATCATCAAAGTATGAACAACTACCATCCGACCAATTTTCATTGTACGATGCCATTTTTCAAAATTAAGAAAATAAACAAGAAATAAACAAGAAAAATAGACCAAGGTAAGAAAAATTAATTACACAAATATTTACAAGTTTGGACCAAAGCACTTTCGTTTACTTCTCAAGCAACCTAAATTACGCCAAATTGTTCCCCGGCAATGGCGCCAATTTTGGTAACGTCCAAATCCATTACTAAAAAGCAATAGACACGGTCGCAGTAATATAATTTACCCAACTATGAGTCAGGGTCGAATCCCACAGAGAACAATGTGCAGGCGATTAGGCATGTAAGAAAATTATCGCTAGTTGCGCAATGCCAAACACTAAGAATTTTGATTGGAAAATGTTTTATATCTAAATGCGGAAATGTAAACTAACCTAGAAAGCAAGTAAAATGATCAATGGCTACAAGTATGAATGCATCGGGAATTACACTCAAGTAACGATCCAATGTATTTCATGATTTTACAAATATGAGCGAGTTTATATTAATTAGCCACGGATAATAATTCTTAATTAGCTTCTTCCGAAAACTAACAAGACTTCCTAATTGAATTATCCCTAATCACAATTAGAAGATTAAGCACACCCGGAAGGCTACAAGTAGTTCAATCCTATCCCTGTGTAGAATCTATAAAATGAAGGTTAATGCCTCAAGTTATTGTTAATTAATCTTTCCCAACCCCAAACTATTTTTCCCAAAATCAATTCGGAGTTAATGGGCGAGTCCTAGGGTTAGCTAATCCCTTTGGAAACATTAAAGAACAAGAATAATTAAAGTAACAATAACTCACTTCATAAATATATAAAAATCATTCAATACATAAGCACAACAAGGTATTTACTCCATACTTTAAATATGAATACTTCCATAAATAAGGTTCAAGTATTGGAAACAAATACTACACACTTAAATATTCAATACAAAGCAAGGAAATGAAGAAATAAAACATAAATGGGTAAGAAAATCTTAATCTCAAGCTTCAATCTTCAAGACCCAAGTATGTGTGCAAAAACCCTAGCTTTCAAAAATATTCTCTCTAGTCTATGAGGACTGAAAATATGCCAAAGATCCCTCAAATGTCTGCTTGTACGAGTATAAAAATGATTTGGGATGAGAAATTATGAAATGTCCATTCTGCCCCAGGTCTGATGCTCTATTTCCGAACCTGCGGAAGAACCATCGCAGGTGCATCTCCGCATAAGCGGAGACCTCATCGCAGAAGCGAAAATTGAATTCTTGCAAAGCTCCGCAGAAGCGATACCAAAGTCGCAGAAGCGACATCGCTGAAGCGATACTATAACCGCAGAAGCGATTTCTCCATTCTCAGCCATTTTTGCAAAAGCAGTCCGCTCTTCGCAGAAGCGTGATCGATTCGGCGCTTTTCCGTCCGCAGAAGCGAAATTTCTCAATCCATGCCTGAAACGCAGAAGCGGTTAAATTTACGCAAAAGCGAAGACGCTTCCGCGACCAAACTTCCGTAGAAGCGAAATCACTAGAAGTTTTGCATTGTTTCACTCTCTTTAGCTCAATTCCGCTTCAATTCAATCAAATGATCTCGTAGCATCATGTACCTGAAAATCTAACAATAACCACCATAAACAACCTCATTTTATAATTAAAAGGACATAAAAGCTAAGGAAAAAAAGGCTAGAATGAGTGGTAAAATCACCACTCATCAGGTACATATTTCTATGTACTCATGCTACACTTTTGTACTTGATTGTATAGGTTTTGAGGCAGGTGCATCTGGCCATCAATCTGGTGCATAGAGTAGACTTCTTAGCTTGAGACTTTCCGGTGAATTTCCCTTTTGAGTTGTTCTGCAGCAGCTGGAGTCTTTCTTTTGTCTTTATGTTCCTATTTATTCCTTTTCCAGAACGTACAATAGTATGGTTATGTATATTGTACTAGATTTCCCACACACTTGTGACATCAGCTCTTAGCACACACATTGGTAGACTTATGATGTTTTGGCATATCTTCATGATTGAGATTCGCATTTATTACTTCCATTTAAATACGCTTAAATTTTTAAACACTAAATTTCTTATATCTATAATGGAATGTTATCACGTACCAACTACACAAATGAGAATTTACTATTTGATTAGTATTGGCTTGCCTAGCAATAGTGTTGGGCGTCATCGCGGTTTAATATGAAATTTGGGTCGTGAAAGAAACAGAAGAACTAGGCATAGACAAAAAATTATCTTTATCTCTGTGACCCTCGCTATTTTTAGACTCAAATGGAAATTTATTTTTATGAAAAATAGCATCACCTGATTCTATAATTATACTCTTTTTAAGATTTAAACATCTATAGGATGTACTATTAGAAGCATAACTAAGAAAAGCACAAGTGATAACCGTTTTACCCGTTTTTATAATTTTAGGTTATGGTGTCAATTTTGTCTTCTTATGAGGCACCCTATTCAACACATAACATGCAATCAAAATAGTTTCACCCCACAAATTTAAAGGTGCATTTGACTCAATAAGTATGGCATTAGTTAACGCTAAGTTCTATTTTTTTGTTCAGACACACAGTTTGATGCAGGAGAATAAGGTGGAGTAGTTTTATGAATTATTCCCAATGATCTAATAAAATAATTATATTCATTAGACTCATATTCACACCGTCTATCACTTCTAATTCTTTTTATTTTTCTACCGAATTGATTTTCAACCTCATGGAGATAATTTTTAAAATTTTCAAATGCATCACTTTTATTTTTCATCAAGTAAACGTATGTGTACTTAGAGAAATTATCAATAAAAGTGATAAAATATCTATTTTCTCCAAGAGTTAAAATTCCTTCAAGTTCACAAATATTAGTGTGAACTAATTCTAACAACTCAGTTTTTCTTTCAACTTGGAAATGAGGTCTTTTAGTTATTTTAGCTTTACAACAAGCCTCACATTTTTCAAAATTATTTATAATTATTGGTATTAATCCTAAACTACTCAAACGATTATTAATATGACACAAATGAGTATGCCAAAAATTAGTAGACGAAGTTTTATTCATCTCAACATTTAACTTGAACATCCCACCATATGCATATCCCTTACCCACAAAAATACCCTTTTTAACTATTACATATTGATCACTCCTAATAATTTATTTGAAGCATGTCTTGTCAAAAAGAAAACTAGACATCAAATTTTTACTCATTTAAGGTGTATAAAGTATGTCTTTCAACATTAATACTCTTCCTGAAGTAAACTTCAACTCGACCTCTCCCTTTACAAGCACCTGGGTTGTGTGAGAATCACCAAGCATTATGGTTTTGGGCTGCTAAAATGGAGTATACACCTTAAATCAATCTATATCATAGCAAACATGACGGTTTGCTCCAGAATCATCACACCATTCATCAATATTTCTACCATGTTAATGCCTGGTATCACCACCACAAGTGGATCTTCGGTAACTTTTGCATGTGGTGTAGGATCACGTTTTCGAAATTTATAAAATCGAGCAATATGCTCATTCTTATCACAGACATAGCATGGTTTCGTAATTTGAACTTGTTGATTCTATGCTTGGTTGTTTGCACCATTATTCTTCTTGGGAGGTCAACCTAATTTTTCTTAAAAATCTTCTTCTTCGACTTTAAAGAAGTATTTTTGTGGGTTTCAGGAGTAATATTATTTGAAGTAATTAAATACTAACCTTTGTAGTGACGAGTTGTAAAGTTCTCTCTTCCGATTGCATAAATTCATCTTGGCCTCTTGCCTCTTTTTCCATGCGAATCCACATTATCAACATTTCAAGTGAAGTTTCTTTTTGTTTGTGCTGCATAGTTTTTTGAAATTCCTACATGAAGGTGAAAGTTTTTCTATTATTCCACAAACAATAAGGTTGTCTCCAATTTAATATCATCGGGCCTAAGCTCTCCAATTATCAATATGAAGTCTTGAGAAGGTCTACTACAGATTTGTTGTCCACCATTTAAAAACGAAACATATTTTTTCGCACCTGCCGCCTCGGTATCATACTTACTCTACAACGCTTTCCAAATTTTCTTTGCAGTAGAGTAAGTTCTATCATGATAATCATAAAAATTATCGGATAGACAATTAAGAAGATAATACTGACACTTGTATGAATCATCATTATATTTTTCATTTTTTTCTTGAAGGGCAATTAGCTCATCATCATTCATGGAGGAGTTGTCTACTTTGCTTGGATTCTTCTCAGTTAAATGTAAGAAACAATTGAGAAGACTCAAATAAAAAAGTATTTTACCCTTCATCTCTTGAAATGAGTACCGTTGTAACGGAATGACTTGTTGAGATCTCCCACCTTGGGATTCGCAAATTTTTCAACGGTATCCATAATGAAATTATTGGTGAAAATACAATTACAGTTGAAAAATAAAATGGAGAAAATAAAATATGTTCAGGCTGAGGCGCGCATATCTTGCCTTCTTTAAGGAGATTCAAGCCCATTGCAGCAAATTTTTTACTAGTCCAAAAGTCCTCTTGACTTGTCTCTCCCAGGATACAACGGCCCGATCACGTTGTATGACTCGAACAAACTCGGGACAAGTTGTTGAGTCCAAAGCTCCACCAAGATTAACACCTTCTTTCAACACAAGTAAAAACTCTCCTCTTCTTTTTTTCTCAACTTTAACCTCACTTTATTGAAATACTTTACAATTATTTATGGAAGTAAGACTCCTATTTATAGGTGTAGGAGTTCTTCCTTGAATTAAATTGGAAAAAAATTGGGTAATAAGTTATGAAATCATGGAGAACATGAGATAATGGTTAAATTATTATGTAATAGAACAATGGAGTAGAGTTAAAAAAGAGTTATGACCATTTTCTACATCATGGAATAGTGAGAGTTATGGGAGTTATGGCCATTTTCTAAATCATGAAGTAGTGAGAGTTATGATATATTTTATTTTAATAATAAAATGCTATTATACTAACAATATGTACAACAATATATAATTATATGTAAACTGATTAGAAAGAGTAAACAAAAAATTTGACCAGCTATTTATGTAAAGTATTACAAGGATATAGGTTGGAGCCCAATCATGGATTGGTCATAAAAAGGTTAAAATAGCACGGATTAGCCAGTTTTTGGACTCGTCATTTCAAAATAGCCAGAGTTTACAAAGTCATTGAAAAATAGCCACTATTTTGCTGCAACAAGGATCGATCCAGCATAATATACTGGGGATCGGTGCACTTTTATATGAACTTTTAGAATATTATGCTGGAACTTTAACACTCGAAAAGTTCCGCATAATATACTGGAGATTGAAGCACATGTAGATGAACTTCCAGCATATTATACTGGAACTCCAGTATATTATGTTGGAGTTCCAGTATATTTATGCGGGAACTCCAGTTATTATGCTGGAGTATTTTCGGATTTTGAATAATATTATCATTCAAATTTATCTTTAGATAAAAGGTGATTAAATTTTAATTACTTTTAAAATTTTGGCTATTTTTGAATGACCAATATAAATCCGACTATTTTTGAATTTCAAGAGAGGAAACATATATAGCTGGCGAAGCCAAAAGCCCAAACATGGAGAAACATTCGTTGAGAGCAGCCCACTTCGTTGTACGAAGGTCAAAGGCTCAAATACGAACGAACTTCAGGTTTTGGGCTAGTTTTTTAATTTTTGTCCATGCTTTTGACATTTGTGCGGAACTAACCTTTTTAAGTTTAATGAAAAATTCTGGACTAAAATTCCTTGTAACCTAAAATAGAACAAACTAAACAATCTAACAGAAAGAAACTCTACAGCCCATCGCCAGCGCCAGGAGCGCTTCCCAAACTTCTGGGCGGAGAAAAAAATTTCATGATTTTTTAAACAATTGTCCTAAAAAGTGATAACAAAATAAACCTTGGACCTAACTCAATCTAAAAACTAACTCATACTGTCCAATACCATATAAGGATATCGAAGTAGCCTATCCCCACTGATGTGAGAACTTGACAGCCCCTCCCCCCCCCCTCCCCCACCCAAGATTGGAAATTTGGACTGTGGACAATATAAAAAAAGGGTCCAACATCGGATGCATCATGAATTGGAATGGGATCAAGACGATGAATAAGCCCCTTATACTTTTACAATTCCTAAAGGATGAGACTGAAAACGATATGCCCAATTCGGCTAAGACGTGGCCATACACGCGGGGTCATGATATAGCAAGATTGTTAGGATCAATTTATCATTGAATAAAATCTACAAAGTGCGATAAATTAGATTTAATGTATTCGACGCCAGTTGCGAGCAGCTCAAAGTATTAATTTTATCGGATGGGTTAAAGTTGAAAAATAAGTGGTTGAAATTGAGATTAAAATTGGAAGCTGAAGTTATTTTTGGACACCAACTTCACTTTGAGAAATTCTTTTCTGAAAGTAGAAGATGTGAGATTGGATTGATAATTTTAAAAAAAAAAAAACTTTACTTGAATTACACATTTAAACCAAGAGCTTAATATTTCATTTGACAAAAAAAATTCATGGACAAACGAGGCATTTGTAAATAGTTATCTTTTTCAATTTTACTATTTTCATTAAATAGCTATTTCTCAAACTAATTGAAGTACTTATAATAGTCAAATTTAGTTTCCAAAGTAGCGGTGACAAAATGGTTCAAAGAAAACAGTTAACCACTCATAATATCCATTAAAAAATGGGTTAGATAATGAATTTTTTAAAAACGGGTCAAATATGGATAAGAACATATTATTCATTTAGAAAATGGATAACCAATGAGTAACCAGTGGGTCTAACCAATTGATTGGATAATGAACTTTTTAAAAACGGGTTGGATAATGAACTTTTTAAGAAGAGAAATTTTCATAAAGCACTATCTTTTAATAGTAATTAGTCATCTATAAATACCATTTGCTATATTATGGATTATAGATACATTTTCTGTGATTATAAGATGTATTTGATGTATTTAAGTTATTGTATTCATGAATACGATGGCAAAAATAGGCGTAAATCAGGGAAGTCCAGCTAGTCAGTTGTAGTATTCGAGTGTATTCGACTGTATTAATGGCGTGAAACATAGGATTACAGTTGGACAGATTATTATATTTGATTATATTCACGGCGTGAACCAAGGGATTACACTGTTTTTAAACGGAAAGTGAATCTATTAACATAATAGACTCCTAATATAACTCAACAAACTCATTTATAACACACACATTTTGTATTTCCAGTTATAAAAAAGATCTCAACCGAAAAATACCCCAAAAACATAGCAATCTTCAGAGAAATTTTACAATACATCTGAATACATAAATCATATTAATGAAATAAACATATGAATACATTCGTGGAATATAACGAGACAGTAAATACAATAAAATATATAGAATATAGCGGGATATATTAAAATACAATTTTAAAAAAAAGACAATGAATACAATAAAAAACATAAAATACAGCGAGATACATTGAAATGCAATTAAAAAAATAAAAATGAATACAATGAAATACAGCGAGATACATTAAAATATATTAACAGAAAATTCAAGTTGCTTAGCCCCCAACTCCATCGATTTTGTTCAAGAACAACCCTAACGTCGTCTCGTTGAAGCAGCATCAGTATCCAGTCCTGGCTCGCCATCACCGTTGCCTCTGATTGCCGACGATTAGCATGTAATTACCGGCGAAATAACGAAAGTTTTTTTATCCGATATGTTGCGCCAGAGAATGAGATTGGGATGTTGAGGGTGGCGGTATCAATGAATAAAGGCACAAAATGACAGAACTAAGCCAAAAACACAACGTAAAGTCCAACATAGATAATATACAGTACTGACATCTGCTGAGAGTGTATCACCATTCACACAAAATTCATTATAACCCATCTCAGCGTTTTATGAACACAATGTTTATCATCTCTTTCAAATTCCTGCAGGCCATTATCTCAGTATCTCAGAGATCTAAAGCAGCCATTGATATTTCAGCTGATAAACATCAAATTCCTGTAGGCCACTATCTCAGTATCTCCGAGATCTAAAGTTGCCATTGATGTTTTTGGTCGAAACGGTGACGGTGGCAATTGCTTTAGCGTTAGGCGAAGGAGAAGATATCAGAAAGTAGAGAGAGAGAGAGAGAAAATAGATATGAGGTAGGGGATAGGAGAAATTTGAGGGGATATGAGAGAGAAAATAATTGTACAAAGCTTATTTTATGGCTTAAGAGGAGGAGGTGACTATAAATAAATATTTGGCTGTAAAAAATTAAAAGGTAGCTATGAAATATAATTTTTTAAAAGGGTATTTATTTAAAATAAATAAGGTATCAAAATTTACTATAGGAGGTAACTAATCCTTTTAAAAACGGGTTGGATAACCAATGGGTCTAAACAAAGGGTTAGATAATGAACTTATTAAAAAATGTGTTGGATAATGAACTTTTTAAAAACGAGTAAAGCCTCAAGTTTGGGTTCTTCAAGTTAGGGAGTACTAAGAATTCACCAAAAAATAATCATATACAAGAAGTCATGGATAATATGGGTAACTCATATTATCTGCCGATTACTCATTTTTTGTCCGTATTAAATATGGATCGGATCGAATAATTGATCTATTTTTTCATTACCCGTTTTCGATCCGAACCATATCCGACCTGCCCGTTTACCACTTGATGATGTCCATCTCATTTGAAGAAGTATTAGGCATGTGCCTAATAAAAGTTTCTTTGGTTTGGTAGCCAACCTTGTTGACTTGTTTTGGTTAGGTAGCCAACTTTGTTGAATTAGTTTTGGTTGGTAGCCAACCTTGTTGAATTTCTTTGGGTTGGTAGCCAACTTTGTTGAATTGTGAAAAGTGTGTGTAAATTGTCAAATATTGTAGGCTTTAGAGAGTGAAGCTTTGGCTATAAAAGGAGAGCTTCAATTCTCATTTCCACACACCAACAAAGAGAGAAAGAAAGAGTGAGGTTTCACAGACAGGGTATAAGAAATTAGTCTGTGAGAAAAATAGAGAGTGAGCGATATTGTAGTGAGGTGGGAATATCAAAAGAGGGTTATTTCTTTTGAGTGTTGTAGTGGTCTTTGGAGGATTTTACTCGGAACTACAAAGTGTAAAATTCCTTACTATAGTGATATCAGTTTCTCCTCTCGGGGCCGTGGTTTTTTCCCTTATTCAAAAGGGTTTTCCACGTAAAAATCTTGGTGTCATTGTTACTCTTTTATTTTTGTTAATTACCGTATCTCGGTGCTACATTATTATTCCGCTTTTATTACCGTGAATATTATTTCTGTGGGGGTTTATTCCCAACAACTGGTATCAGAGCACAGGTTCTGCTCGTTCACTAAAATACTATTCACTGTCGGTAGTACTATACTCGGTGAAAAACAAAAATGTCCGGAGTAAAGTACGAGGTAGCAAAATTCAACGGAGATAACGGTTTCTCAACATGGCAAAGAAGGATGAGGGATCTGCTCATCCAACAAGGATTACACAAGGTACTAGATGCTGATGCCAAAAAGCCTGATACCATGAAAGCTGAGGATTGGGCTGACTTGGATGAAAGAGCTGCTAGTGCAATCAGGTTGCACTTATCAGATGATGTAGTAAATAACATCATTGATGAAGTCACTGCACGTGGAATTTGGACAAGGTTGGAAAGCCTATACATGTCCAAAACGCTGACAAATAAATTGTACCTGAAGAAGCAGTTATACGCCCTACACATGGGTGAAGGTATGAATTTTTTGTCACATTTAAATGTATTTAACGGACTAATCACACAGCTTGCCAACCTCGGAGTGAAAATCGAGGAAGAAGATAAAGCCATCTTGCTATTGAACTCGTTGCCATCTTCGTACGATAATTTGGCAACAACCATCCTGCACGGTAAGACTACTATTGAGTTGAAAGATGTTACATCGGCTCTTTTACTCAATGAGAAGATGAGAAAGAAGCCTGAAAATCAAGGACAAGCTCTCATCACAGAAGGTAGAAGTAGGAGTTATCAAAGGAGTTCGAACAACTATGGTAGATCCGGAGCTCGTGGGAAGTCAAAGAACCGATCCAAATCAAGAGCCAGAAATTGCTACAACTGTGATCAACCAGGTCACTTCAAAAGAGATTGCCCAAATCCAAGGAAGGGCAAAGGAGAAACCAGTGGCCAGAAGAATGACGACAACACAGCCGCCATGGTGCAAAACAATGATAATGTTGTCCTCTTTATAAATGAGGAAGAGGAATGCATGCATCTGTCAGGTCCAGAGTCGGAATGGGTGGTTGACACAGCAGCATCTTACCACGCCACACCGGTAAGAGATCTTTTTTGCAGATATGTAGCAGGGGATTTCGGCACTGTGAGAATGGGTAACACAAGTTACTCAAAGATTGCGGGGATTGGTGACATCTGTATCAAGACAAATGTCGGATGCACATTGGTTCTAAAGGACGTGCGGCATGTACCTGATTTGCGGATGAACTTGATCTCAGGAATTGCTTTAGACCGAGATGGATACGAGAACTATTTTGCAAATCAAAAGTGGAGACTCACTAAGGGATCATTGGTGATTGCAAAGGGAGTTGCTCATGGCACGTTGTACAAGACAAATGCAGAAATATGCCAAGGTGAATTGAACGCGGCACAAGATGGGATTTCTGCAGATTTGTGGCACAAAAGAATGGGTCATATGAGCGAGAAGGGATTGCAGATTCTTGCCAAGAAATCACTTATTTCTTATGCCAAAGGTACAACAATAAAACCCTGTGACTACTGTTTATTTGGTAAGCAACATAGAGTCTCATTTCAGACATCGTCTGAAAGAAAATTGAATATACTTGATTTAGTATATTCTGATGTTTGTGGCCCAATGGAAATTGAATCAATGGGCGGTAACAAATATTTTGTTACTTTTATTGATGATGCTTCACGAAAATTATGGGTTTATATTTTGAAAACCAAAGATCAGGTGTTTCAAGTTTTCCAGAAGTTTCATGCTCTAGTAGAAAGGGAGACTGGTCGAAAGCTAAAACGTCTCCGAAGTGACAATGGAGGTGAGTACACTTCAAGGGAATTTGAAGAGTATTGTTCAAGTCATGGGATCAGACATGAAAAGACAGTTCCTGGAACCCCACAGCACAATGGCATAGCCGAGAGGATGAACCGCACCATTGTGGAGAAGGTGAGAAGCATGCTCAGAATGGCTAAACTGCCTAAGTCATTCTGGGGTGAAGCAGTTCAGACAGCCTGTTACCTGATCAATAGGAGTCCATCAGTTCCGTTGGCGTTTGACATCCCAGAGAGAGTTTGGACCAACAAGGAGGTGTCCTACTCACATTTGAAGGTGTTCGGTTGCAGAGCTTTTGCACATATACCAAAAGAGCAGAGAACAAAGCTGGATGATAAATCTGTTCCCTGCATATTTATCGGATATGGAGATGAAGAGTTCGGGTACAGATTGTGGGATCCTGTAAAGAAGAAGGTCATCAGAAGCAGAGATGTAGTCTTCCGAGAAAGTGAAGTTGGAACTGCTGCTGATATGTCAGAAAAGGCGAAGAATGGTATAATTCCTAACCTTGTTACTATTCCTTCTACTTCTAACAATCCCACAAGTGCAGAAAGTACGACCGACGAGGTTGCCGAGCAGGGGGAGCAACCTGGTGAGGTTATTGAGCAGGGGGAGCAACTTGATGAAGGTGTCGAGGAAGTGGAGCACCCCACTCAGGAAGAAGAACAACCTCAACCTCTGAGGAGATCAGAGAGGCCAAGGGTAGAATCATGCAGGTACCCGTCCACAGAGTATGTTCTCATCAGTGATGAGGGGGAGCCAGAAAGTCTTAAGGAGGTGTTGTCCCATCCAGAAAAGAACCAGTGGATGAAAGCTATGCAAGAAGAGATGGAATCTCTACAGAAAAATGGCACGTACAAGCTGGTTGAACTTCCAAAGGGTAAAAGACCACTCAAATGCAAATGGGTCTTTAAACTCAAGAAAGATGGAAATGGCAAGCTGGTCAGATACAAAGCTCGATTGGTCGTTAAAGGCTTCGAACAAAAGAAAGGTATTGATTTTGACGAAATTTTCTCACCTGTTGTCAAAATGACTTCTATTCGAACTATTTTGAGCTTAGCAGCTAGCCTAGATCTTGAAGTGGAGCAGTTGGATGTGAAAACTGCATTTCTTCATGGAGATTTGGAAGAGGAGATTTATATGGAGCAGCCAGAAGGATTTGAAGTAGCTGGAAAGAAATACATGGTGTGCAAATTGAATAAGAGTCTTTATGGATTGAAGCAGGCACCAAGGCAGTGGTACATGAAGTTTGACTCATTCATGAAAAGTCAAACATACCTAAAGACCTATTCTGATCCATGTGTATACTTCAAAAGATTTTCTGAGAATAACTTTATTATATTATTGTTGTATGTGGATGACATGTTAATTGTAGGAAAAGACAAGGGGTTGATAGCAAAGTTGAAGGGAGATCTGTCCAAGTCATTTGATATGAAGGACTTGGGCCCTGCACAACAAATTCTAGGGATGAAGATAGTTCGAGAGAGAACACGTAGAAAGTTGTGGCTATCTCAGGAAAAGTACATTGAACGTGTACTAGAACGCTTCAACATGAAGAATGCTAAGCCAGTTAGCACACCTCTTGCTAGTCATCTAAAGTTGAGCAAAAAGATGTGTCCTACAACAGTGGAAGAGAAAGGGAACATGGCTAGAGTTCCTTATTCTTCAGCAGTCGGAAGCTTAATGTATGCAATGGTATGCACTAGACCTGATATTGCTCACGCAGTTGGTGTTGTCAGCAGGTTTCTTGAAAATCCAGGAAAAGAACATTGGGAAGCAGTCAAGTGGATACTCAGGTACCTGAGAGGTACCACGGGAGATTGTTTGTGCTTTGGAGGATCTGATCCAATCTTGAAGGGCTATACAGATGCCGATATGGCAGGTGATATTGACAACAGAAAATCTACTACTGGATATTTGTTTACATTTTCAGGGGGAGCTATATCATGGCAGTCTAAGTTGCAGAAGTGTGTTGCACTTTCAACAACTGAAGCAGAGTACATTGCCGCTACAGAAACTGGCAAGGAGATGATATGGCTCAAACGGTTCCTTCAAGAGCTTGGATTGCATCAGAAGGAGTATGCCACCTATTGTGACAGTCAAAGTGCAATAGACCTTAGCAAGAACTCTATGTACCATGCAAGGACCAAACACATTGACGTGAGATATCATTGGATTCGAGAAATGGTAGATGATGAATCTCTAAAAGTCTTGAAGATTTCTACAAGTGAGAATCCCGCAGATATGCTGACGAAGGTGGTACAAAGGAACAAGTTCGAGCTATGCAAAGAACTTGTCGGCATGCACTCAAATTAGAAGACAGTGCTACCTCCTCTAGATAAATGAGACTGGAGGGGGAGATTGATGATGTCCATCTCATTTGAAGAAGTATTAGGCATGTGCCTAATAAAAGTTTCTTTGGTTTGGTAGCCAACCTTGTTGACTTGTTTTGGTTAGGTAGCCAACTTTGTTGAATTAGTTTTGGTTGGTAGCCAACCTTGTTGAATTTCTTTGGGTTGGTAGCCAACTTTGTTGAATTGTGAAAAGTGTGTGTAAATTGTCAAATATTGTAGGCTTTAGAGAGTGAAGCTTTGGCTATAAAAGGAGAGCTTCAATTCTCATTTCCACACACCAACAAAGAGAGAAAGAAAGAGTGAGGTTTCACAGACAGGGTATAAGAAATTAGTCTGTGAGAAAAATAGAGAGTGAGCGATATTGTAGTGAGGTGGGAATATCAAAAGAGGGTTATTTCTTTTGAGTGTTGTAGTGGTCTTTGGAGGATTTTACTCGGAACTACAAAGTGTAAAATTCCTTACTATAGTGATATCAGTTTCTCCTCTCGGGGCCGTGGTTTTTTCCCTTATTCAAAAGGGTTTTCCACGTAAAAATCTTGGTGTCATTGTTACTCTTTTATTTTTGTTAATTACCGTATCTCGGTGCTACATTATTATTCCGCTTTTATTACCGTGAATATTATTTCTGTGGGGGTTTATTCCCAACACCACTCCTATTCCAAAGTATCATTAATAAGAATAATTTAATTAAAAACATATAATTAATGTTATGTTAAGGGGATGTCTAACGCCAATTAACAAATAGGAACGGAATAAGTAACATATTTGCATCACTCCTGTTGATGTTTGCAGTTTGCACCAAAATGTCAAAAGAAACAAAAGCAGATGCGGAGCTAGTATTTAAATTTTATGAGTTATAAATTTGCCATAAAATTCAACAGATTATCTTAGTTACTGAGTTCATAATTAAATGTTATATATATTTAATTGTTTCTTAATATAAATATAAAGTAAAACTAAAAATTAGTGGGTACGGTCGACCCGTATCAAATAGGCTAGCTCCTCGCATGAATAAAAGAGAATAAGAATGTTACTCCTGAACTTTGGCCAAAGGAAAAAGAGGTATAAAAAGACTGGATAAGATAATTATGGTATGTCAACAGTTCTGATCATCTTTTATAACCTTTCTCGATTACAATTATCCCAAGGTTTTATTGGTTAAAATTTGATCACTATGGTCGACTCAATTCGGATCCCGCCCAAGCAGCGGGATAGTGAAAGACGTCATGATTTGTTCCAAACCACGCACTCAAAGTACCTGCTAAGTCGAAGAACACTACTCAAGTAACGACAAAAACGGACGTCGTATGAAGGTGCATTGACCCAAGAACGTAACAAAGACTCCATGACTATATATAGGGAAGGAACCTTCCTAGAAAGGGGGGCTTTTTCTCTTTTTCCTCTCCTCTGTAATCTTCTTAGCTAAAGGAAGATAAATCTTCCATACATCATATAAACGGATTATCTCCATCAATTGGTGGGAAAAGACATGAAAAATATCAATAAGATTGATCGCCCCAATTTTATCTTACACATCATTTTCTGATTTGTTTATAGATCTGAAATTTACTATGTGTGACTAAGATTTATCTCTTCATCTTCATTAATTGATTTAATAAAAAAAGTCTCAATATCTTTTGGTCAAACAATTTGGCGCCGTCTGCAGGTATTTCTAAGTGAAATTTTCCTGTCTCTTCCAGGTCAAAATTATGAACATGATCACCCTCCAAAAAAGAGCAGTAAGTAAACCTCATATGCCAACCTAGACCATGATGCTATATACAAGCGGAAGCTACAACCAACATCTTCCCTCGCAGGCTGGGCAGCCCAGGAACCAACCAAAGTAAGCCCAAAACCGTGCAGGGCCAAGGCGCAAAAAAAGGAGGGGCAAGAGAGCTGAATACGACTGCCGAATTCAGAAGCCACCGCCCCATCAGCCACTGAAACACCAAGCAAAACAAGCAACACAGTAGATCCACCCTCATTCACCAACTCCTCGGATCGGAATAAGGAGAATATTTTGTTGGCCCACCTTCGGTTGTTCGCTCAAACAGGAGCACAAGCGTCGCGCGGGGCGAGCGAGCAAAGAAACATCTCAACTGAAGAATGAGAAATTAATACAAAATAACCAAAATATCGTCTTCTTGACAACCCAACTTCTAAAAAATAATGCCCCTTAAATTGCACTATCTCTCCCTCGCCTAGGATTTGTCCCGAAAAAGTCCTTTCAGGCACTTAGGGAACGGGTTGACGAGGGGGACATCCCCAAGGTTAAAGTCTAACTCGTTGTCCCACCCACCAATGACATCTCTAGAGCCGCCGCTCTTGCCACAACCGTTGACCAGGCAATCTTGATGTTTTCCAACCCGGCAACCTTTCTCTCCAACTTGGTCAACTTTCCCATCCATTTCGCACTCATTGCGTCAACCCTGATAACATTCTGATCCATATCAGACTGCATCCACCTCAGCTTTCCCTGAAGATAGTCGCACTTTGCAGCAACCCCTTTGCCCAACTCAAGCTCTTTGTCCTTTGCACGAAGTTGCTCCTCGAGTACGCTACTCCTGCGAATAGCCTGCATCAACTCCTGATCCCTCTTCTCCAACTCCTCGCCGAGGGATCGATCACCAGGGTTCGCCTTCAGCCGCTCATGCATCTCATCGCACTTATTACAATAGCGCATATATTTCTCTAACATCGTCAGGAAAATCATGGCCCGAATGTCAGCCCTACGAGCGCTCTCAATCTCTACCATGTACGTCTGAAAACAAAAAGACGGGCTAAGGCCAGATCATCAAGAAAAATGAAAGGAACATGAAAGAAAAGTGAAACGTACCCTCAAGCCCATAGCATCCACTTCATGCATCAACTTAATATCAGGAATGTTCCGAAGAGCCTAGCTCTCGGCAGCGAAACACAAGAGGTCAAACTGCGGCACTAGGTCCTCCGTGTCTCCTAGAAGGTTAATATCCGATGCGATCTCAAGAATATGGTATGGCTCCCCCGCATGAATCACCAAATGGTTAAGACCCTTTTCAAACATCCTGACATCATCAGGATCAAGATCAGACTCAGATTTGTAGTCGTCGACCACGACACCCTTATCTCTTTTTTGCGGTCGAGGAGGAAGCACGACCTGGCACCGAAAATAAAGGCCCGTCCTAAGAAGTAACCACTGCCTCAAGAGTCTGACCCCCTATCGCGACAGGTTGTTTTTAATCATAGCGGCCGGGATCATAGTCGATGGGGCAGACGCAACAGTTGCCTCTGTCTCTATAGACGACGTGGCATCAACTCCCGCCTCAGATCGCGTCAAGAGGAGGCCATCCCTGAACGTACCATGGTTAAAGGAGCCATTTTAGACTCCACCCACCACCTCTTTCATGGCCCCTCCCCGTCTTCAGCATGGGAAGATTCCCTCGTCGGGTGGGTGACAGGGGTCAGAATCTCAGTTCTAGGAGTAGCCTCCATCCGTACGGCCACAACCGTAGATTCAACTGAAGCAGCCCTCGATGAAGGTTGAGTAGTAGACCCTGAGGCAGGGTGAGCAGACGATCTGGGTTGTTGAAATACTAGTGGAGGATCTCTCTCTCTTTGCACTTTCCCTGACATCGATGAAAATCACATAAACAACAAAGTCACAAAAGGGGAAAATGGGAAGAATAGCGAAAAGCAAAAACGCTATTACTCACCAGTAAAGGGCTTGCGTACGTATTTATCATAGACGAACGACCATGTGTGTACCCCCACCGTATAAGGAAGGATGGCGTTCACCCACTCGCGAATACCGTCAACAGGTGCATGGGGTAGTTTCGCGTTTGTAAAAACAAAATGCAGTTCTAAGTAATGTCCAAAGGAAAGCGGCCAGGCATCATTACGACTAAAAGTATAGAAGCTTACGTGCAAAATTCAATTTCTCGGGGAACCCTGTAGGATCCGCCACAAGGTGTTCGGCCCGCACATAGAAGTAATTCTCGTAGAAACGACGGTTGGCTATGTCGTCCATTTTCACCACCAGACTATTCACCCTTCGATGTCGCATATGAATCGTTGTGCCACGAATGAGTTGTGGAGAGAAGATATTGAGCATGTTCCTCAAAGTGAACTCCCGACCAGCAAGCTCCACAAATTTGAGCAGCATAAGGAACAATTTATACAGGTACGGAGAGAGTTGAGCCGGGCATACTTCGTAAAAGTGGCAAAAATCTACCACCAAGAGAGGGGGATGGAATGTGTACCCAACAATAAAGGGGTAGGCGTAGAACGCGCAGTACCCTGGGCGGTCAAAATGGACCATATCGTCCCCCACTGCTGGCAGCAATTCAATGTGGCGAGGGATTCCCCACCCGACCATCAATTCATCGATCCCCTCTGCATTCATAACAGAAGAAGCAGGATCCGGCTCCTCCCTAGCGGGACTGTGGAAATCATTCCACGGTTTCCTAGGGCGAGACAAGATCTCAGCCGCCGTTGGAACCCCCTCATCTTCCACCACTTCTACCCCTCTAATGGCAAGAACATCAATTTCCGGCACCGGAGCTGCGGCATGATGATCAGTAGGAGAAAAATTACCAACCATTTGTATCAATCTGACAAAGCAAAGGGTTGGAAGAAAGAAAAAAGATTAGGACAAAAGTTCCTCGCTAACCAGAGAAAATAAAATTTCCGAAGTATCAAGAGAAAAGAGGACTCATAATTTTCTTTCAAATAAAGGCAAAGAAGTGTGTCAATCGAATGGTACCTTCCATCTATTTATAAGAGACATAAATTCTCCAAGCGCGAAATCCAATAGTCGCCAATCGAAGCTAATAGGGCACAAAACGATTCAATCCCGTGGGAACGTGTGTCATAATGATGGAAACCACGAATGACGTTTCGAGTTAAACGATGCTTCGGTTCCGAAACGACCGCGACGGTCCAAAGGCATCGCAAGAGCGTTGTTGCATCACTCGAATCTAAAAATCATACCCAAAGGGTAGGTAGTCAGATTTCTCTTAGATATGCAAGTCATAATCCGTCTACCGGGCCCGACAAGAGATGACCCCAGCAGACGGAGGGACTAACTGTATTGGTAAAAATCTGACCACTGTGATCGACCTAACTAGGATCCCGTCCAAGCGGCGGGACAATGAAAGACGTCATGATTCGTTCCAAACCACGTACTCATAGTGCCCCCTATGTCGAAGAACACTACTCAGATAACGACAAAAACGGACTTGGTATGAAGGTGCATTGACCCAAGAACGTAATAAAGACTTCATGACTATATATAGGGAGGGAACCTTCCTAGAAAGGGGGGCTTTTTCTCTTTTTCCTCTCCTGTGTAATCTTCTTAGCGAAAGGAAGATAAAATAATCTTCCATACATCATGTAAACGGATTATGTCCATCAATTGGTGGGAAAAGAAATGAAAAATATCAATAAGATTGATCGCATATTTATCTTACACATCATTTTTTGATTTGTTTATAGATCTAGAATTTACCATGTGTGACTAAGATTATCTTTTCATCTTT
This sequence comes from Nicotiana glauca, assembly GCA_026770625.1. Lineage (NCBI taxonomy): Eukaryota > Viridiplantae > Streptophyta > Magnoliopsida > Solanales > Solanaceae > Nicotiana > Nicotiana glauca. Next base: position 22,343 of record MU753011.1, on the reverse strand, counting down.
ATTAATTGATTTAATAAAAAAAGTCCCAATATCTTTTGGTCAAACAAAGATTATCTAAACTTCATTTAAGTAAGATTGAATCAATGTTGTCCTTATATGCTGTCTCTCTTGTTTATTGACAGTCAATTTCCATTTTCGAACCCAAAAAATAAATGTGAGTAAAACTTTAAAAATTCCAGAAGATATACACAAAGTACCTATTATCCGAGTAGATGCCAGCTAGGTTTGGCGTGTCACACTTTTCTTACCAAAAAATTTAAAAAATTCCATAAGATACAGGTACCATAACTGTGATTGCTCATTTGGTAGACGTCATTTAGCATATGTCACTGCATGACTTCTGACCTCTGCTTTAAAAAGCAAAATTTATACTCGTGGGGCGGAGCACCCATAAAATGATCCTAAACTTACGTGTGGAGCTTCGTTCTGTGAAACTTATGCCTCGGTCATCGAGGCTTACGTTCCGGACATGCCTAACACCCAGTGTACTACGCTTGCATAATAATTTTTTTATGCAAGTGTAAGTAATTAACCTCATAAATCCTCAAATTTTATTAATAAATCGCTAACTATTCAAAATTATTTTTTCTTAATCATAAATTATTAAGTTGAGAGTATTTTATGTCATAATTAAAATAAAAATTATTGAACTTTATCCACTTAGATGGCTATGATAGTTAAATTTAAATAAATTTTTTATTTAAAAAAAAATTATTTATTAATTTTTGTTATGTCTTTGCTAAATGGTACATAACTTTTTTTTAAATTATTTTCTAAATATTATTTTTTTTACGCTTACAAGATACAATACTTATTAATTTAATAACTCAGTATTGCCTAGTAACTATTTATAAATAATTAGTTATCATGTTATTGTACGAATTATGTATCACTTTATTAACATGTTGAAACTTAAAAATAAATAATGCTAAAGAATCATATTTAAATTGTGAATTATGTTTTTAATACAAATTCTCTTTCAAATAGAAAGCATATTAAATAAAAGGAATAATTTAAGAAAAATATCAAATTATAATATCGAAATTCTTTCAAGATTCATTACTCCGTAAAAGATACATATAAGATTTCGTATCGAATACATTACTTTTGATGTTTAAGTTGTAACGACGTTACAACTAATTTGCATTTTGTCATACTTTTTGTATTATCCATAGTTGAATCATAATTTATAAATATTGTAAATAGATTATTTGTTATAATTTTGTGATTTTAATGTAATTTTTCTAATTATTTTTTATTTTATACTATTTTAAAATTCTTAAAATTAATAAAATTTAAAAATCAGTGGGACTTACGCCTCATGCCTCAGGGCTTACGGGTCGCTCCCTCAGCGATAAAATGCATCACCTCACGCCCCGCCCTTTAAAATATTGCTTCTGACGATCAATTCATCAGATGATTTGGAGCTTTTTCTCCCTCGGAATAAAAGATCTTTAGCCTAGCAACTCTAGAAAACGTCCAATATAGCCGAATATGTCTGTCTTAAATTGAATGTATGAACCCCTCAATTCTAGTTCCTAAATTCAAGTCTAAAACAGACGAAGGGAGAGCTAGTCACTGAGAAAAGGTAAGAAAGTGAAGGGCACTTGACGATTTAATTTGACAGAAAAAGATCATGAATCTTAAGTAAGTGCACATTCAATTCTTTGTTTCATAGATTAAGCTCACGATAATTGACTCGTCCATATTCTTATAAGAGCCTTATTAGTCGGCTAATGACTAGCTAGAAAAATAATGCTAACATTTATGATCATCTTCCTCTTATGCTGGCTCAATACTTGTACAAAATTAAGTCAGACATTCTGCAACCTACCTACTAAAATATATGCACCATTCTAAATTAGGGTGCTAGCTTTCAAGATACCAAATACCATGATACCAACTACTTCTAGCTTTCAAGACTGTTCTAGATGGGCAAACACGAACCCGAAAATGAAGATATGCCGAGGGTCTATTGGAAATAACCTCCTAGGTAGGGGTAAAGTCTGCGTATAGACTACCTTCCTCAGACACCATCTGGTGGGAACATACTGTGTTTGTTGTTGTTATCCAAGTGATTTTTGACTACCACTTGTGCACATAGTCGTATGTAGTGTTATGGTACCGGATTCATCTGAACCAACAATATCGACACAGAGTGCAAATTTAGTGTAAAAATTCACCAAAATTGCAACATATAGTGAGTCTGAACCTATAACTTTAAAAAAGTAATAGGTTTTAATACTAAGAAGGTTAAATATTAAACTCATAAAATTAAAATCTTGAATCACATCTACTTATGCATTAGTCATATGATATATTAGTTGAAGTACATGCAAACGATTAGAATGCTACCTATACCAAATGAATAAATTATAATATGAAGAGGTGTGATATCTTTTAAGATTTTAAATTCATTATAATTGAGGGTTCACCGGTACGTAACCTACTAAACTATCCTTTAACTGCAATCAATTGTTCTACCAGTAAATCTGTATGAACGCGGGGGTCTACTTAAATAAATTGTCTTCTCAAACGTAATTTAATGCCCACCCAATTCCAGGCCCACGTTAATCGAGGAGGAAGAAGAAAGTAGCGAAGTTTTTGTTTTTAGGTTGTTACTGATATATGTGAGTGCGCGCGATAGTATAAAAAAAAAAAAAAATAATAATAATTATAATATATATATATATATATATATATATATATATATATATATATATAATAGAAAAATCAACCACATGTATTTAAGCGATCAATAAGAAACTATTTCTAAAGCGAACCAAGATACTGTTAGTAAATTGTAGTTGTAAAATAATTTTAGAGAAAATAAAATAACATAAATAGAAATATAAACGAAATAGAAGTTAATCCAAGCCCGCTGAATTCATAGTGTTCTCCTCCTAGTATCCAAGGTTATGGATTATTTCTTCCAGGATAGAACGAATTATACGTTGGTGTAGTGGTACTTCAAACCCCAATAATTCAGCGAATACAAAGTTTGGTAGCAAATCATACTTACTGTTGCTTTCTTTGAAGTTAAAACAATGCAGAAGAAGGAGGAGAAACTCAGAAAATCAGGAAATTATGAGAGAATGGACTTGAATTTATAACCAATGTTAGGCTAAAATTCGAAGAGGTGCAACTCTTTAGAATGATTGTTTATGCAAAACGGCCATAGCGTAAATGTCATAACGTAAATGACTATTTACTCAACAATAAAGAGAAAAAATTGAAGATGGTAGTTAATTTTCTGTTACAAACTCAGAAAACAGCAAAATGGAAACGGTTGAATTTTAATATTAATATTTTATTATTTAAACGGATATTTAAAATATTTCTGTTAATATTTACTATTAACAAATAAATTTGGTCCAAAAAATTAATCAATTAATCGTTTGACCGAAGACGAAGCGGCCGAGTGACCAAAATGCGAGGCTTACCTTCTTTTCAACTCTTTAAAAATTAGTAGAAGAGCAATTGCTTATATACCCACTAAAACCTCTTCCTCTTCCAATATGTGATAATGTTCCTTCATCAAGGAGGGAATCTCAAATATATTTGGTTTTTCTCCATTTTCTCATCGCCCTCTTTTATGCATTAATATACTTAAAGCCCTAAATGACACTAATTTTTGAAAAATAGGCAGATAGAACACTTCACTGACCAAAGACTTAAACTAATTAATACAACTGAACCACCATTTTGTGATTGGTCTGATCAATAAATTCTCAGTATTGTATGGGTCAAAATTAGATCAGATAAATTCGGCACGCGAAAATATAAGGCCGGGGCCGAATAGGCCGAGATCGGGCAGTCATGAAACAACTACTTTGCTTTGAAATACTCAAAAAGGAATATAGAATATTTCTATAAATTGTACCTTTTTATAGGATTTTCTATGGATACATAGGAGGGGAGGACTTCCCAAAAAGTGGGATGTCTCTCTCTCCCTCTCTCTAGAAAACATGTAAATATACCTCTTTAAAGATATTAGAGAATTTGTGATCCCATCTTCATGAGATCCAAAAAAAGGTTTTAAGGTTCTTGTATCTATTATCATTCGTCTTTATCAAATGAAAGAGGATCCGCTCTATTCACAATTTGGTGAATCTTTCCTTTATTTATATTTTATTGTTATTTAATGTTACGTAATGCATCTTTCTTTATGTTATTAAATCTGGCCATAATCATGGCCAATATTTATATTCGACTATGTTTTTCTATTCATATTATTTATCTCGAATCTAGAGTTAATTATCTTTAATTAAGATTTACTCTTTCATCTTTGATTGATTGATCTGTCAAAAAAAAGTTCGATATTTTTTTAGTCAAACAAGTATCATGCCGAAACACTTTTCTCATGCATGCACTATCCTTATTTTTGCATTGGGCCTTTTGAAAATTAAACTTACTTTCCAAAATGTATTTCTTAATTGATCAGCCAGTTGTTTCTACACTATACTTAGGAAAGGAAATAAACGAGGAAAAAACTTAACAATCTAGGTCGTTGATTAATGGAGGCTGCAAAGACAATGCACATTCGATAAATTATGAAGAATTACCGTTCACCGCCGATTTGCTACTGATTTGTAGCTCTGCCTTCCCCTTCTCTAATTTGTTAACATTCACTACCATTTGGAAAAAAAAAAAAAAAAAGGGTGCTCTTTTTTTCGGTTTCTATTCGATATTTATGTTGGGGTCCGATTAAATTTAAATTTACACAAAAAAATTCTATATTGAAAAATAAAATGATCAATAACAAAAGCGACTCTATTCCTAGCGACTTAAATCAAAAATCTGTACTAAAGATGAAGAAGTACTCCCTACCATTATTTCCGTAAGATTAAGTAAAAGAATGACGCGTGGGGGCAGGTCTACCGACCTAGACGTACAATTCGGTTCGGAAGTCTGTGAGAATCGATTTTTTTCCTTTGAAAAGACTAAAAACATCTAAAAGGAGAAGATTAGACACAATCTCGGTGTATGGCCTGTTTGGCCAATTTTTTTTTAAGTTAAAATATTTGATCAATCTTTTAAAAGGGGAAAACATAATTTTGAGTAAAAGTAAAAGCAATATTTCAGATGCAGAAAAAATTGCTTTCTCCCCAAAAGTAATTTTTGGAAAAGCTCTATTTAGAAAAATATATTTTAAAATACTTTTACAAGTTTGACTAAATACTAATTACTGCTCAAAAATATTTTTTAAATTAATTAATCAAATACAAACGAAACGCCTATTTGGCTAAACTATCAAAAACTGTTTATAATTTTGGAGAATTACAGTTTGTGTTTGACCAAACCTGAACTTCCCAAAATTCATCCTTTTAAGTTGAAGACAACAACTCAAATTTTTCGTTCAAAATCTCATGGTTATAAATCCATGGAGAGAACAAGTCATATAATCAAATTCAAGTGGAAATTATTTACACTTAAAGTGATGATGAAAATCTCTTCACAAATTTCCCTTATCACATGCTCCAAAACTCAAAATAATAAAAAATAAGCTAAATCCTCGAATATATAAGGTCTGCCTGTGATTCTACATTTGCTGACAAAATCATGACAAAATCATCGCATCCGTGACATCGCTTATGCGGAAGAAGCTCGCAAATGCGAGAACCCCCCTGAGCCATCTGACTTTGCTTCCGCAAAAGTCTTCCGCTTCTACACAAAATCTTCGCACCTGCCGACGTGCTTCTGTGCAAAACCTTTGTACATGCGAACTTCGACTCATTTGAGATGTGCTTTTGATCATTTTTAGTAAGCAAATTGTGTTTGACCAATTTTTAAAAAATATTTTAGATTGTCAAATTGCGAAGGACAGTAAATGTTTAATTTACAATTAGCTATTATTTTAAAGAACAAAATAAATTTAAATATTTATTATGAAAAATTTAACCTTTTTATTTTATTGAATTAGAATATAAAATATAGAGTAAAAATATATATTAAAATTTAATTAATACAAAATATAATTATCCAAAAAAAAAAATTAGGTATATTATTTATATGATAATTTAAATATATCCTAATATTATAAATTAAAAATCTGCTTCATTAATCCTATCTATCAAAAGACACCTATTTATAGTGGAGAGAGTGTTTCAAAGAAGAATAGGAGACGGGGAATAAACATATAATAGAAATAAAATAAATAAAAAAGGAATGGTAGAAAGAAAAAAGTTAAATTAATGAAGATAATTTAAAAAATATAAATTTATAGTATGATACTTTTGTCTTAAAACAATTTATTTTTTGCTTATGCTTCTTGGAGTGAGTTAGAATTTGTAGCTTCTTCCAAAAAAGCAAAAAAATGTTTTGGTTGCTTCTCAAAGCACTTCTTCATCTTAGTGAAACACATCAAATTTGTCGAAAAGTTACGTTTAATATTTTTGGCCACCAAAAAGGTTGGTTAAACATGCTCAATTCTCACTAAAAATATTTGTTTGGAAAGCACTTTTGAATAATACAGTTTTCCAAATAAGCCCTTGAGCAGAGAAATAATGCTTAATAACTTTGGGGGCTAGCTTAGAGCTAAGTGGTATGTCTGGTACAGAGCTAATTACTCGATCTTAATGAAAAGATAAAATTTGCTCGATGAAGAAAATGTTCAGAATGAAAATTATAGCTTGAGAGATAATTCGACGAAAGATAGGGTTATGAATTCCAACATATCGCCATCACCAGTTTGCTATCAATCAAAAATATAAATGGACATTTACCGAGCTCGACTTCAATTAGCTAGAACTTAGGCACTGGCCTAATCATTACTAATCATTGACTCAGTCTCCATGACTTTCATTTTCTTTCTTTTTGTTTGTTTTCTTCTTTTTCCAAGTAGAGGGGCCATGGGCGGATGTAGTTTAGAAACCCCAGGTTCATTTAAATTCAATACTTTTAACAAGGGACATAATTTTATGCATAAAATTTTAATAAATATTATATAAACTTATAACTCTAAAATATAATAAGTTTAATATAAAAATTTAAATATTAAACTAATAAAATTTAAATCTTAAATACACAAACTCATTTGCAAGTGTGCTGTCGTAGTGGGATAATTTCAATCCTTTTCTTTTGCACTTCAATCCAAACAAGGTGGCGGTGCAGTGTACGCTGTCCTATTCAGTGTGGGATTTTTTCTTTGATTCTTTGGTTGAGTGCTACGGATAAAACGATTAATTATCATAAGGCCATAAAAAGAGAAGTAATAGCGTTCTACATTGACGTGTTGGGATTTCCGTGGTGCCGAGAGATCTACATCAAACAGCAACACGCAAAGAAGTCACTCAATAGTCGAACACTATATTATATAATAATGAAAAGATTGTAATTAAGTGAGGTCCATTGAATATGAGATTATTTAATAGAACCTTATGTCTCATATAAAAGAGATTTTAGATGTAAAAGGTTCATGAGTCGTCGGATTGAAAATTGGGCAAATATTGATTGTCCATTTAAAAGAAGCAAGTACACACATTCAGTTGCGTAGTTATACTCATGAGTAGGATGCTGACTTTTCAAAAATTTAATATAGTAAAAGAACATGTGTCTATTTTTCTTTTCCACGGTGCAACAAGTCTTTGGATCCACAAAATAACATGTGATGCTGGGTTTATGTACTACGCTTCCCGACGTTTCAATTTAATGGAGACACCTTACCTTCTTACCCCGTTTCAGACGGGCCTTGTCCCCAACACTTAAGTTGAGTAGAGGGTAAGTTTTTTTCGGCTTATTTACTCATTTAGTATAGTTAAAAGTGCTTATAAGTAAAAAATAAGTCAAAAGTCATAAGCATTTTAAATTTGACCAAATTTTTTACTATTTTATCCTTAAAATATTCTTTTTACAACAAAATTTCTACATCGATACTTACTGTTTCAAGTATTCAACCTAAACCTCCCCCCCACACCCCACCACCTCTTCAAGTCTGCAATTCTCATTGACTATTTTAGATAAGCAAATTCTCTATTCGTTTGCATACTTATATTTATGTGATTGTGTATTAATCTTTAAAGTGTATGCGCCCTTATAAGTGTAAACAATTCTAAGGTTATTTAAATTATTTTAATAGAAAAAGACTTTATCAACATTTTTTTATCAAATACTGCAACAACTTATTATTAATTTCAGCACTTGTACCCAAAAACGTAACTGCTTATTTGTTAAATCAGTTTCAGCACTTAAAAATGCTTTTCAGCACGTAATGCTTATCAACTATTTCAAATCTGCTAATCCAAACGGGCTCTAGAAGTCACGCTGTTATGGACTTACTGCCTTCATCTTATTTCCTCTAACCATATTTTTTTTAAGCATGTTTCAAAATAACGGTTAATTTAAAATAATTTACCTTAAACTTTTCATTTCATCTTAATGATAAGTCTTTTAAAATTACACAAATGTTAAAGCATAATTAAATAGCACATGTTTCAAAAGTCTTTAATTAACCACACAAATATTTTAACATATTTACGACTACAAAATTCAAATATCACCACTTATTTTTTAAGCTCATGTCCAATTAAATAAATTCACACAAATTGAAAAGAAAGGGATATCACTTTTTTTCTTTTAAGTAAGGGGTATCTCTTAATTCCGAACATAAACAATTGTACTAACATGTCTTGTTTGGTCCTCGTGAAAGCATACCAATTAATATGATAAATTGGAACCCAACATGTTCCTTTCTTGAAAATGACACATGCATAGTGCCCTGCAACTTTTAGACCAATTTAGAAGTTGTAGGACTCACTTTCCTTTTTGGTACAACTGTCTCTGCATTTACTGGTTGAAACTTTAGACCAATTTAAAAGTTCTAATACGTATAAGTCAATTGATTTTGTAATTTTTTATGAACTTGTTTTTAATTTTATGATCAATTTTTTTTATACGTAAGAAATCTGTCTTTTACATATACAAATTTAAAAGATTTTTTTTTTAACTTTAATAATTAAAGGGCATGATGTACAAATAGCACGAAAAATAAAAGGTTGAAAAGAATATAAGATTATTGTGTATTTTTATCACGTATTAGAACCAACTTCAGTACTTGTTATTCAATTTCATTTGACATATACGTATTTCTCAAAGAATCTCATCCGTCATAGAGTTCACATGTGTGAGCACTAAACTGAGAACAAACATAATCTTCACTTTCTTTTCTCATATCTTAATTTGTTATAACTGATTTATCACACAAAATCCCTTATATTCGTCCCAAGCAGTAGATGGAGAAAGGTTAAGGCATCAATCATTTAATGCTCACATGCAAACGCAGAAAACAGGTTTGATATCCAATTTGTACGTTAGAAAAACAGGGGCCACATCTGAACCTTGATATCATGAGCCACGAGAAGTTAAAGATATTACACAGAGGATCCATGAGCATTAAGCAGTGCTCTATTTCTTCAGTTACTGTCAACCTCACGCGGAAGTGGTAAATTCATCAATCCGTTTCAGCATCTTTGAAGATCTTTCACTATAGTGAAAAGAAGACAGGTGGGAGCAAGCAGTGGGAGAGCAAAGCAAGCTCTAGTGGTGGGTTATCTTCGCGGTCCCATTTGATCGACATAGTAATTAAGAAGCAATGGATGTTGTAGATGTATCTAATAAGCAATTAAAGGTTCATGTTAAGAAATACATGTACTACCCTGTGCTTTTTATATTCACTTGAAATTAGCTGCTGGTCTAGTGAATAAGCTTTGAGGCGGTCCGAATTAATTGAAATTCCTCCTAACAACGTATTATTGTTTTTTTTTTTGCTTTTGAAATTGTTATAATTCTACAACAAGTTTAAAAGCAATGCAAGAATATTCATATATGGTGGAGGATACAGTTTATCAAGATAAGGTTGATTCCCTTCAAGCATCTCTTTTACTTGAATTCGATTCACTTTTACTTTTGTAAAGTGCCTCATACAAAATGATAGGCAATTAACTACTCAAGGCTTTGACCGTCATAGGCCATGAATATCAGATATATATGGAAGTTTCTCCAAGTATCTTGTTCTTCAAAATATTCTTTGTTTACCCATAAAACAGTACAATTAATTAAATTTATATGTGGGTTCTAGACAAGTTAACTAACTTGATACTGAAATAATAAGATAATCGAAGAATTATACAATACTTAGCTTTAAAATGTAGACGAAATAGCAGAAGTGACAGTTCCAGGAACAAGGTTTCCGGGCACAACAATAGTGAAATCAAGAAGCGAGAAAGTAAGATTGTATTAAGCTTTGTATAGAATGTAGCGTAAGTTTGCCAGAAAATTCGTGTGTCTTACAATGATAACTGAGCTCACTATTTTTAGCTATATATGTCTAGAGAACTAGGTCCTAGGATCATGCCCTCCTTTAATATCAATCATGAGGGCCATTGATGAAGACATAACGATGAATATAAATGCCAAATTCCCTGTAACAGGTCGTCGCTCTTAATGCCATAGAATATTCTTTATTAAATACTATCGGTGACAGAGCATTTAATACACTTTTATGAATGTTATTTCTTCAGTGACATGCAGAATAACTGTATTCGGTCTTTGACTATCCCCGTCTTAAATTCCACGTGTCCTTCCTTTAGATGACCACGTGTCGTAGCATATTACCTATATATTCTTCTACCACCAATTAAACTTTTAGTACTTCCTCCGGATATTCTAAGCTTCATTAATTTGTCATGATGAAATCTTGGCAAATGCAATAGAACAAGCCCTATTCCGACTGGATATGTTTTACCATATTTCACTTTGTTTATTGTTTACCCTTAAAATGGTAATAATAATTAGATTTGATTTTGTGGTTCTAAAAATATGTGATCTATTTTTATTCTAGTTGCTAGGCAATAGATGCTAAGTGAAGGATAAGAAATTAAGCTGATAGCTTGTAGATGGCTTAATAATCGAACTGAAATGGCTGGGAATCAAGGCCTCGAGGTCGAATTAGAAGCCCGGTTAAGGGCAGTTGATGAAAGATTAACAGTTATGAGAGTTGTGATTGCGGCTCTTTATGACCAATAATGAGCAATAAATGAAGAATAATTAATAGAACACAATGAGTATAAGTAATAAATGTAAAAAAAGAAACCAAGAGAATGTGTTCAAGCTAGAGAGCATAGAATGTTCTTGTATTGAATGTAGTGTATTGTATCTTGTGTATCATATGCTTTTACAAAATAACAAGGGTCCCCTTTATAGATGGAGGGAGATCCCAACATATTACATGAGTAATTATTACAAAGAAAAGTAGTTGGCACAGCTACTTACTAGTCTGGTACAAACTAGTGTTTTCTTTGCAGGTTTTGTCAACTTTGATCATATGCCTTGGGAACTTCCTGCTAGTGTGTCGTAGCCGCTGGTTTACACTGCCTCGAGGTCGATCATTACGAACCCTCTGGGATAAACTCTGAGTTAGACTTAGAGCCTCCTGGGGGTGGTCTATTTTAGGTGCCCTAGTGATCATAAAATCGAGGCCTCTGATTTTTACCGTATACAGTATGCGTAATTATTACATAATGTAGTCGGTACAACAACTCAACTGGTAGAGGCGTTGTCAGGAAAATACTGCTCCTAGAGAAATTCCCGCTAACTTATGATAACCACTGGTTCGCTCTACCCCGACACCAGGCATGAAGGACTCTCGGAGACTTCGAACCTCGAGCTCCCCGTCGGGCCCTTCGAGGTGAAATTGCGTAATGCCTTGCCGATCGTGAAATTAGTACTTCCGATTTTAGCCGCATACAGATAATCCCCGCATTTCTCAGAGTTAAACGAAGAGAAATGACCTCAAGTTCTTTCCCCTCCGGTGCTTTCATCGAAGCAAGTAGTTGCGCCCTGCCGAGCGACTGATGTAACAAAATCGGCTTATAAAGGTCGCGTCCACACAGTCCTCAAATCCTTTGAACTAATTACAGTGGTTGGCTGCCCTTTAGTCTATCCCAATTTCACATGTTAGGCTTCTATAAATAATCGTCTCTTCGTCCCTTCCTTTCTATTGCCTCATCAGGTTCTCAATAGAGCTTTTTTTTCTTCTCGCCTTCCTCTCGTGTTCTTTCCTAAAGCGCAATTTTTTGTTTCTTTTTTGTAACTTTTGGAAAAAATGGCGAACACTTCAACCTCTGTCCCTCAGGAAGACGTACCTTCCTCTTTCACGCTCTCTTCTGCGGGTAAAGCAGCAACGTCTCCTACGACTGAAGAATACATTCCAAAGACTTTTGAGATGACCTCTGATTTTAAGGTCAAAATACCTTTGATCGGTGCGGACTCAACACTTAGGAAGAGTGGGCGCTAACTACTTTTACCCGATAGTGGTGTCGGGGTCAATTTCCACAGGGAGCTAGTTGTGGGAGTCGAATATTTGTGAAGTCTAGAAAAGTGTTTTGGCTCCTAATTTTGCTTCTATCATTTTTGGTTTTTCTTTTGTTTATCAACTAAATTTATCAACTACAATTGTAAACTAAATTATGCTAAGTAATGATGCTAGTTGTATGCAATAAGAGAAAAGCACTAGGGTCGTAACACTCGCCTAAGTGACTAATTAACGGGTATAAACTTCTAATGCAAGGATGATAATTAAGGGGAATATGGATAACCGTTGCACTATAGCACTCACTCTCACACCTCTCGGTAGAGAGAGTGATTTTTCCCAATTGACTCTCTCGAGACCAATTGGGTAGGCTAATTTGCCCAAGCAACTAATGGTCCAAGTGGGGTAATTACTCTCTCGAGGTTCAACCCGTTACTTGGGATTACCATTCTGATGGGTCCATCCTAAATCCTTGTTGGGTTAATTGTGAGGTCATAGACTCTCTTTCTCAAGAAGAGTCAAGACCCACTAAGCTAGACTTAGTGTTTCCAACCACCAAATCTGAGTGAAAACATGCAATCAACCCAAATACCAAACACCCAACATCATCCAAGCATCAAGCAAAAACACCCATTAATTACCCACACTAGGATTAAGCCACAACCCTAGCTAATGGGTTTAGCTAGACATGGTAGAAGTAGAAATAGAAGAAATACCAGAAGAGATTGACATAATCATTAACTACAAGCTTAATCTACTTGAATCCACGTTAATTACAAGAGAAAATTGCCTAAAGTAGGCTAATATCAAGTGCCTCATGCTCAGCTACTCAAAAACAGATCAAACTCCAACCTAAAAGAGTAAAATGTTCTATTTATACTACACAGGAAAAATCGGACAAAAATACCCCGGAGAATCTGGCGCGGACCGCATAGAAATGTCATGCGGCCGCGTAGGGTAACTGGTCTTCATATCTGGGCTTCTGGACTTGAGGATGCGGACCACGTAAAAATGTCATACGGCCGCATAGGTTGAGTCATGCGGACCGCGTGAAAATGGTGCGCGACCGCACTGTAAAGATTGTCCCATTTGGACTCTCTGATCTTTTACCCACGCGGACTGCACTGATTTGGTGTGCGGCCACGTGGAACTTTGCCTTGACTTTTTGAGCCTCTGATCAATCATAATTGCGAACCGTGTGGAAATGAATGCGGTCCGCGTGGATCTTCTTCAGAATTGCTGATTCTCTGAACTTTCCTGCACGGCCGCGTGACAAATCAATGCGGACCATGCAGGTTGGGCTTTATCTTGATAGCTTTCTGAACCTTCCTGTGCGGCCGCACATCAGAACAGTGCGGTCCGCGCAGGTCACCTATTTCCCCACTTTCAGTCATCTTTTGACGCTTGGCAGGTTTCACTCCTTTTTGAGCCGATTTGTGATATTCATCATCTAGTCGCTCAAACCTGCAATCAAGCGCAACTTGTAAGCAATTTAGGACTAATCAAGAGAAATTTATGCACAAAGCTCAGGTAAGAATGGGTATAAAACATGCACAGTTCATAGTTATCAACTCCCCCAAACTTAAACCTTTGCTTGTCCTCAAGCAATTAAAATGAGACCTACCCCTCAATAGAAAACATCCAAGTAATTCCTGTTTGTCCTAAAGTAACCTCAATCAAGCATCAATTGGGACTAACAATTGCCCTCAATGCGAATGCATCATTAACACATTTAAAACTTTGAAAACTTGTGGATCAAGTGTGACACAAGAGCCTCAAGGGTTGACACATCTCATCAAGGAACCTTTCTCAAGTACTTTGGTCATTGTGGAACCCAAACTCACACATCCTCGACTCTCCCTAAGTGAACCTCACCTTTTAGAGTAATTTCACACAAATCGAGGTGGAAGGATTTTTCACTCATCTCTCACAAAGAAGAGACTCTAAGTCCGGGTCTAAGTACCATATGCTTGCCCTTCATGTAAGTATCCACTAATGTAGGCTTCCCTCAACTCAAGATCATATAGGGATTTTGAGGAGTCATTGTGAAGGCGTTTGGGTAAAGGTAGGATATGCTTTCGCCCACATGGGTTCAATCTTTCCCTAAGCACTTCTTTTGATTCATTTTGGCATACTTTCTTGACTCATTTGAGTATTTCTTCTTTCAAGGTGTTAGAGAGAGACACACTGTCACTCTTTCTTTTACAATTCAAACCTTTCTCCTTTTTGTTCACCTTTTTCGCATCTCTTTCCACTTTTTGTTGACTTTGAATCCCCCCTTTTGGGTCTTTTTCACTTTTTTTTTCTTTTCTTTTTTTCTCATTTCCTTCCTTTTCTTTTTGCGTTGTGCCTTTTCTACCACATTGGTGCCTTTCTTGTCTCTCCCCCAAACTTAGATATATGCCATTACTCAAGGGAAGATTTTTAGGTGCCAAGAGAGAGTTTCATTAGAAACGGGTATAGGCTTGTAACTTTGGTTCATGAAAGAAGAAGGTTTAAGGCTCAAAAGGGGTGGACTAGGGATCATTGCATTGGTAGGTCATGAAATGGATCAAGTTAGCATTTTTGGATCAAGGAGAGCCTACAATCACATCTCAAGTCAAGTTCCACCTATGATTTCGCCTCAACAAATATTCAGGGCAAGTTCTAGACCATTGGCTCGGTACTTGGGCTCACAAATCAAATTCTCGCCACACATACACTCAAGGATTGCCAAAGACAGAGTCGAGGGCCCACAACAACCTTAGTCACGATTCAATCGCACAATGGCCCATATTGACCACATGATGATTGTTTGGCCAACACAAGCGTCTCAAGGCCACGACTTTCATCATCCTAAACACAACTTAATGTCTTTGACCATAAGATTAAAGGCAAATTTGATAGACCCAAGTGAAGCTTTGCCTGAGGTACCCTTAATTACAAAAACTTGAAAATCAAAAAGAAAAATCAAAAACTGACTCAACCCTTAGGAAAGTTATCACGCTATCTATCATTGGGAAGAGCCACCCGGTTCACACACACTCTACCCTTGGAAAGAACCATGGCATTAAGAAAACCAAGGGCTTGTTGCAACATCAAAGCCAAAAAAACAAAAAGAGGCTACGAGCCTACCTTTGCAACTAAAACGAATTTTTTTTACGAAAATAACAAAAATAGAAAGAAAGCTCAAATGCCAACCAAATGAATATGTACACAAGGGGAGTAGAATATACAACTGAGGGAGTTCAGAATAAAAATTTATATACAAATCATCTATATCTATGAATGTACTGAAAGTAAAGAATATATACAATCATCCAATCAATCAAAAAGTAGGTCCACACCCCTACGAAAAAGAGCTAGCATTGTCCCCAATGCTAACTACCAAATAAAACATCAAAAACAGTCAAAGGATATAGAACGGCCCCTCAAGCCTCATCAGCTGCCCTGTGCTGGTCAGTGGCTCCCGTGTCCTCTGTAATGGCAGGGACCTCAGACTGGTCCCCAGCCTGCTGCTGTGCTACTGGGACCGGTGCCTGCTCCTGGTGTGGCTCATCAACTGAAGGGGCACTGGAGGGACCCTTATGCTCTGTAGCGACTGCTATCACAACTCCCTCAGTATTAGGGAGTTTTCTCTTCTTCTTCAGTCTGTGCTCCTCTACCTGTGGCTGCTCAAATGATGGCTCTACGGCCGGCCCCTCAAACAGTAAGTCAAGTGGCAGCTGATCCGCCACTAGCTTGTCTACCTGCACCTTCAATGTCGCCATCGTCTCCTTTGAGGCCTTTGTCTTTATCAGCTTTCTGTGCTCCTTGGCCAAGCTCTTTAGTGCCTTGCTGTGCTCCCCGACTGCCTTGGCCAAGGTATCCTGCTTTGCCATTATTTGCTCCTGGTTGGTCAGGGTTTTCTTCAAAGTCTCCTCAATAGAAGTAGGGATCTCAACAGTCACCGGTGCTTCCGGAGCCTGCACGGCTGTGGTCAATGTGGACAACTTAGATGTCGCAGCCGACATCCAGTTGTTCAAACTGGCTAAAGAATGCGTGAGCTGGTTGGCGGTGAACCTGTGAGTCTTTGATACCGGAATCACCGGATCAACTGAGGTAGAAGGGAGTGTTGTGGAAGGTCCTGGGGGAAGTGCCTCATCAGTAACAGACTCAGTGGACTGCTCAGTAGCAACTGGCTCTTCAGACTGACCAGTTGCGGAAGCCGTGAAGGCCTGACTCTTCTTGGCATTCTTTGGATTGTCAGGACCCTTCTGATCATACCATGAATACGGGCTCACCGGAGGTACCATAACATCATAATTCTTCTTCTTTACTTTCAATTCTTTGAAGTACAGGGAAAGTGTGTTAGGGAAAAGGTAGTTTGTCTTTGTCTCATTACCCACAGTAGAAATCACTCTATGCATGATGTTGCCCACATTCAATGGAAATCCAGCCATGATGGAAGCAACCAAGACAGCACGATCAATGGGGACGGAGTGATCATGTGTGGTCGGATCAAGCCGATTGCACATGAATGTCACCACCCTTTGGCTTCAAATTTAAGGGTGTTCCTGAATATTTTCTCTTGTGCTTTCAGCCACACAGGGACTGTACCTGGAGCTGCTAAAATCCCGGCTAACCACGGGCGAACTTCTTCTTTCATAGCCAGCTTCTCCAAGTATTGAGACTTATCCTCTTCTGCAAATCCTAAGAAGTCATTTAGTGTCTTCCCATCAAATAGCACAATCTTGTCCCTCACTCTTGTAGTTGTGGAGCCCCGAACTACGTGGTGGACATTGCTGTAAAACTCCTTTACCATGTGCTCATTTGCCATTTCCACACGTTCTTTGAAGAAGACCCAACCCTCTCTCGCACGGAATTGTGCTTGTACGTGAGGGTTGTGAGGA
>MU753002.1:2638-20219 GCA_026770625.1 Nicotiana glauca | reverse complement strand
TCCTCCACGACACGTTTTCTCTTGCTCTTCTTTTTCTCAGATTTTCCAACAATATTCTTTCGAGATTCTAACACTTTAACACTGTCGGAACGATTTTGACTTTGCATATTTTGTTCATCAATCGATTTCTCAACTAAAATCGGGGTTGAATGAGGAGATAAACTCATCGACCTAGTTTCTCTTCTAATGTTGCTCGATTTCTCTACTGAAACAGACTTTGAATAAGGTGATGAACTCATCGAACGAATTTGTCTTCTCATATTGCTCTGTTTCAAAATTGAAACTAGGTTCAATGACAATTTTTTTTTAAAAAAAATATATGAACAAAAGGTTATAGAAATTTGTGAAGAAATTAATACGCAAACTCGACCAAAACTTACAAAATCAATCGCAAAAGCCTAAAGAAAAGCAACATCGATTCTACAAAAACACATGCAATCAGAAAAATATACAAAATAAGAGGTTTTATACTCTAAAATACCTGGAATAAGACGAAAATAACTGAAAATGTATCTTGTTCTGTCGTCAATTTTATTAATTTTGGTTGAATTTAGGAAAAAATCGTAGAAAGAGCGAGAGAGAGAGTGAGAGATATAGAGAAAGAGAGAGAACTCGATTTTTAATAATAACGGATACAAAAAGAAACTGACATTATTTGAAACTATTTGGGCCAAATATGACATTTGGGCCATTTTTAGTAGATATTTTGTTTTGGGCTATTTTTTGTTAGGAAAGTTTGTAGAGTGATATAGCTGGTAATTTTCCTTTAATTTACAACTAACTAGCCCAAAATAATAGGTTAAAATTCAACATCCAATTTCAGTAGGTTCTAGAAATTATTATTTAATTTTTAAAAAAGATTGCTCAAGCTATTAAGTTAATTTTCGAATCAGTAATTGTGACTCAAATATTAGTTCAAGAAATTAAATCCATTTAGATAGTGAAAATTAGATTTTTAAAAAGCTTAAATATGTGGGTTTGAATTTCGAATTTGATTTTGTGAGAAATTTGGAATGAGTATTATTTAAACTTATTAGAAATAGTATAAGGAGGTTGTTTATAAAATTTAAAGTCATTTAATGGAGATTTGGACTGGTCTTGAATAAGAATTGAAACTGAAAATCGTAAAAAAAATTCGTCTACAGACGCTTATATAAAGGTGTATAAAAGTGTATAATAGTGTACAAGATGTGTTTATACACTCATATACAAGATTATACATAATTATATACAAAACTAACTTCGTCTTCTTCCTTGCGTCCTTTCTAAAATTTAACTCAAATCTACTCCAAATCACTTCAAATTTAACTTTTGAACTCCTTTTGATATTTTCAATCAATTGGAACAATACACAATCCAAGCAACTAACAAACTCAAAAAATTCTATTCTCGAAAGCAAAGCTTTGAATGGCCTTCAATGGTGGATTTCTACTATTCAATTTTCTTACATTGCAACCAGGTGACACAGGGTAAGAAGCAACAATGGCAGACGATCCCTTGAAGCATATGTAGAAGATGTGAGAAGAAGAGAAAGTGAAAGCAATAGTTGTAAGAACACATATTTAACTCCATAGCTTTAGAATCAATGGTTAGATTTTGGATTTGCTAGTACTTTCAAAATATATACAATATGGGCTAGGTTGGGTAACACTTAAAAACATGAGCCATTTTTTGTTATGGTGTGAAGTCATGTGTATTTTTTTTTAATTCTTTCATATTCAAAAGGGTTATACATGTGTGATATTCTAAAATAAAAAACTTACACCTTCTATATTATGAAAATGGAAATCTTACACAATTACTATTAGTTTGAATAATATATTTATTTTAAGAGGATATTACGGCTTAGTTTTCGTAAAGATGATATATATCTATTACTACTATGTATTAAAATAGAGCACTAAGAGACACATTAAACATACAAATAGAAAATTCTTATGTATTTAATTTTATGAAATTTAAGAAAGAGAATAAATTTTTCTGTTGAAACTTATTATCACATACCATTAAAAGAAAAATAAACATTTTTTAGACCTGCATAATGTATCTTTTTAAACTCTTGAATAAATGATAACCACATATACATCAATTACTAATAATAACTTGGGGAAAGAACTAAAAAGTGCTCCTCAACTATAAAAATAAAATATAATTGTCCCCAATTTGAATTTGGTCCCAAATATGCCCGTTAGCGTAGTGGCTCGTATTTACCCTTTAATTATGTGAAGTAACTTAAATTTGCTCTCCGTTTAAATTTGGGGCATTTGTATCTATACCCGCTTTTTGTGCCATATTTTAACATGTACCCGCTTTGCAAAAAAAATTGCAAGCATACCAACTTTTTCACATAACTTCAGCACACGGGGCTAAAGTAGCAAAGGCAATTACACAAAACTTCAGCATTTTAGTAGCCGGACCTGAAGTTCAGCTCTAGAGCTGAAGTTTTAGTTTAGTAACCCGGAAACTTCAGCTCTAGAGCTGAAGTTTTCAAGTTATAAAATAAAAAATTCAGCTCTAGAACTGAAGTTTTCCAGTTATAAAATAAAAATTTCAGCTCTAGAGCTGAACTTTTTGTTTAGTAACCCGGAAACTTTTCAAGTTATAAAATAAAAACTTCAGCTCTAGAGCTGAAGTTTTTGTTTAGTAACCCGGAAACTTCAGCTCTAATTATAAAATAAAAACTTCAGCTCTAGAGCTGAAGTTTTTGTTTAGTAACCCGAAACTTCAGCTCTAGCTGAAGTTTTTTAAAAAAGGGAAGCTGAAGTTTTTTAAAAAATGGGTACGGATGCAAACAAAAAAATAAAACGGCTACAGGCTAAAAAGGGACGCCCCGTGCAATTTTTACTTTAAATTTAGTTCTAAATATACTCTTATTATTTAGTAACTAGATGAGGGATGACCTATGCTCACCATGAGCCCAACATTTAATTACACAAATACTTTCCTTAATTGTATTACTCCAATTATTTTGCAAAGATCTTTCAGTATATTTAAATAGTATATGTAAAGACTAAAATTCATTTGCATCTTTATTTAATAAGAACTATTGTATTTCCAAGTTAACCATCTGATTTTAAACTTATTTTGTTGGGATTAAACAATAATGAAGAAGAAATAAAAGGTGACCAATATTTCATCAACTTACTTTTTCTTTTGTTTTTCTGTGTTGTTATTTCCTCATATTCTAATTTGAATCTTTTTCTTTAGTAAAATAATGAGTAGGCTTATTGGTAGCACAAAATTCATAGCCAACATATTTTGATTGTTTCTTAGCGCGTATATTTAAGAAAAAAGTTTCCTAATTTACTTAAGCATCGTTGACTTGTGAATAACCAAAATTTTTACATTTTTCTTTGTTGATTGTTCATTTGTTAATAGTATTAAATAAGATGAGATGTCTTCTTACCCTAAGAAAAGAAATGTGTTACATCAGAAGTGGACTTGGAAATATGAAAAAAATTATTTCTAAAGGAGATACCAATTCTCTACTCTTTTTTTAATAGACTTTTTGTATTAAGTGCTTGAATTAAAGACAGTTGTTTGAACATTTACTTAACATTTAAAATAATCATGGTAATTCAAGTTGTGAAGTTATTATAGTTTGAACAGTAATATCGTGAGTTCTAATTTGACCATGTGTCATTTTCTATACCTTTTCTGTTATGTATACCAAAAAATATAAATGTACTATTAATATTTTAAATTAAGTCAGAGCAAAACTTTTTCTAAGTGAGAATAGTTGAATTAAATAATTTGTATTATGCTTGCTTATGGTATTTAATATTATTTTTATTTTTATTTTATATATCAGTGTCACGATCCTAAACTCAGACTCAGTCGTGATGGCGCCTCTCGTGAAGACAAGGCCAGCCGACACAACAACCAATTTATTTTTAAGCAATTAAAAGGACATAATTTAATCCCAAATAAACAGTGAAATAATACAATTAGCGAAAAAACTAACACAGCCTGACATCAGGGTGTCACCAGTCATGAGTATCTACTAACCGATTTAAAAAAGGAAGAGTCTACATAGTCTATTACAAAACTAAAACAAGAAAAAATAAGATAGGGGAGAAGCACTAGGTTGCCAACGCCGAGCAGCTACCTAGTGAATCTCCGAAACCGCCTGAGCTGGAAGAAATCAACATTCGCTAGCGGGACCTGAAGCGTCTGAATTTGCACACAGGGTGCAGCGAGTAAAGTGAGTACTCCAACTCAGTGAGTAATAATATTAAATAAAGAGTGAGCAATAAAAAATCATGTAAAAGCACAACAACATGCTATAAAGAGGCAGAGTAAAACCAATAAAATGCAATAAAATAATGAAATCTCATAAAAACACCTTACCTCAGTTTAAGCTTCTTTAAAAAAATACCTTTTTAACAGTTAAACAAGTAAATGACAAACAACTAGAAAAGATAAACAGATAAAAACTGCCCCTCGGGCATAATACCAACAGAATCAGCCCCTCAGGCTTACATAGAACAACACCAGCCTCTCGGGCTATATCTCATATCACAATGGGTACCCGGGCTTACTGGGGGTTTACAGGCTCCGGGAGGGCCCCCTTACGGCCCAAGTGCAATATCAAGCCATCTCGTGGCATAATCACATAGGCTCTCAGCCTCATATCAACAATCCATCTTGTGACGTACAATCTCAGGCCCTCGGCCTCATAATCATAAATCAGTGTATCCTTACAACACAGGCCCTCGTCCTTACTCAGTCAGAATCTCATACGCCACTCGGGCAACAATAAAATATGATGCTCAGCCAAAATTATCATTTAAAATATCATTTAATGTGTTAAAAAATAGAGTAAACATAACTGAGTTATAAAAATGGTAGAATATAGCATGACTAAGTACAAGTATAAAGTCAAAACAGTGAGGAAATATTAGTAAAAGTCTCCTAAGGTTCCAAATAGTTGGCAAGAGGCTCAAATATGGTATTCCGCCCAAACCATGATGATAGCAAACAGTTTT
The DNA here is from genome assembly GCA_026770625.1 of Nicotiana glauca. NCBI lineage: Eukaryota > Viridiplantae > Streptophyta > Magnoliopsida > Solanales > Solanaceae > Nicotiana > Nicotiana glauca. The sequence goes on along the minus strand of MU753002.1, from coordinate 15,231 downwards.
CAATCAAATACGCAGTAAAACAGTCATTTGGGACGGACTAAGTCACAATTCCCAACGGTACATGACCCCACGCTCGTCATCTTGCGTGTGCGTCACCTTAATATGGCACAACAATATGTAATTCGGGGTTTCATACCCTCAGCACAATATTTAAAATTATTACTCACCTCGATTCGATCCAAACTCTAGCCCGCGATGCCTTTGCCCCTCGAATCAGCATCAACTCACGTCGAATCTATCCAAAATCAGAATCACGACATCAAAATATGCCAAGGGAACGAAGCCCATACAAAAATAATCAATTTATAACATAAATCCCGAAATTAACCAAAACCTGATCCCCGGGCCATAAATTTTACATCAATAGATTCCTTATCTCCCCACGAGTTCATACATATCAAAAGTCCAAAAATCCAACCACAAATGGCCCTTCAAATCCTCAAGTCAAGGTTTTCAATACCAAGCCCTAATCCACACTTTTTAACCCTTAATTTCCATTAATCTTAGGCCAAATAAGTGATAATGCCATATGATCGATTATTAGGTTAAAAAATCTTACCTCCAGATGTTATCCCTTGAATCCCTCTTCAAAATCACCCAAAAAGATCCAAAACTGACTTGAAATGGTGAAGAACAACTCAAAATCCGCAAAGGAATCCTTTTATACCTTCTGGACCAGGCATTTCGCACTTGCGGTCCAGTACCGCTTCTACGGTCCATTTTGCGAAACCAGGTCAATACCAAACTCAATATCCCTGTCCGGTGGCATGCACGACAGGTTTGCAGGAAACATATCGTGAAATTACCTCACAATTGGAACATAATCAACATTGGGAGTCTTTGCACCGACATCCCTCACTAAGGCTAGATACGAAAAACAACCCTTCCCAACCATATGCTTGGCCTTCAAGAATGAAATTACCCTACTGGGAACATAATCAGTCGAACCTCGCCACTCAATCCGTGGCACACCCGGCATAGCAAAAGTCACTGTCTTAGCATGATAGTCCATAATAGCACGACACAGAGATAGCCAATCAATGCCCAAAATAACATTAAAATCCACCATGCATAACAATAAAAGATCCACTCGGGTCTTCTGACCCCCAATAGTCACCACACACGACCGGTACACATGATCTACAACAACAGTATCACCCACCAGAGTAGATACATGAACAAGTGAAACAAGAGACTCACGGGGCATATCCAAATAATGAGCAAAGTATGATGACACATAATAATTAGTGGAACCGGGATCAAACAATACAGAGGCATCTCTGTGGCAGACTGAGACAATACCTGTAATAACAACATCGGAAGCAATAGCATCGGCTCTAGCTGGAAATGCATAGAAACGGGCCTGACCGCCACCTGATCGATCTCCCCCTTCTAGGGCGACCCCTAGCTGACTAACCTCCACCCCTAGTTGGGTGGGTGGGTGGTGGTGAAGTAACTGGAACTGAAGCCGATGGCTGACTTCTCTGCTGATATGAATCGGCAAAATGACGAGGACATTACCTCCACATATGACCCATCTCTCCACACTCATAATAACTCTCGGGTGCTGGAGACGGGGACTGAAGGGAAACCCTAGCACCATAATGACTAGCAGATGCACCTGGCATAAAAGAGCCCTAAACTGATGGAGCACAGGACGAACTCTAAGCTGGAAGGGCACTGAGTGATGACTGGCCCTGATGAGAACCATGAAAACCATGTCCCAATGATGCCCCATGATAACCTGGGCGAGATGGTTGAGCATGCCAGAATGAACGGCCTCTGCCGTGCTGAAACTGACCTCTCGAAGGAGCACCTCCATAACTGCCAGATCCTCGAGGCCTCTTGGCCTCCCTCTCATCTCACTCCTGACGACGAACTGACTCAATCTCATGAGCAATGTCTACAACATCCTCGAACGTAGCACCAGACACCCTCTCCTTGGTCATCATAATACGAAGCTGATATGTGTGGCCATCAACAAACCTCCTAATCCTCTCTCTATCTGTCAGAACCAATAGCATGAAGAGATAACTCGGAGAACCTCATCTTATAATGCATCACAATCATCTCTCCCTGACGCAACCACTCAAACTACCTGCGCAGCTCCTCTCTGCGAGAATTCGGCACATACTTCTTCAAAAAAAGAATGGAGAACTGCTGCCAAGTAAGGGGTGCTGCACCAACAGGCCTACGCCTCTCATAAGCCTCCCACCAAGTGAAGGCAGCTCCAGAAAGCTAAAAAGTAGTGAAAGCGACCTTGCTGGTCTCTAGAATACCTGTTGTACAAAGAATCCTCTAACACTTGTCCAAGAAACCATGGGCATCCTCTCCCTCTGCACCACTGAAAGTCGGAGGCTGAAGTCTACCAAACCTCTCCAACCTACGATGCTTGTCCTCTGGCATGGCAGGAGCTACATAGTCCTAAGCAGCTGCAACCGGCTGGGCTGGATGTGCCCCCGATGTCTAAAGTCCATGCACGACCTACTCAGGTGTACGAGCGACAGGAGTCTGATTGCCTCCCCCAGCCTGAGAAGTAGCTGCGACTGTAGTGACTAAGACCGCCTGAGCTAGGTCAGTGCATACTGATAAAATTTGAGCCAAGGCCTCCTGAAGATCTGGAATCACAATGGGCACAGACTATGCCTAAGCTGGTGCTGCTGGAGTGTCCATAATTGGGACCTGATCCTGAACTAGGGCGACTGGTGGATCTGCAGGTGCTGCCCTAGCTGCTGTGCGGGCCATACCCATGCCCGTACCGCGACTACGACCACATCCTCGGCCTCTAGTGGCCAAAACTGGTAGTGCTGGTGGTCGTCCATCCTGATCAGTAGCGTGTATCCTCACCATCTGTGAGAGAATAGAATAACAGAAGTTTAGTACTCGGATCAACAGACTCGCACGACAAGAATTTCAACAATATGAAGTTTTTACTAAAGGTTCTGCAGCCTCTCGAAGGATAAATATAGACGTAACTGTACCGATACGCGAGATCTACTAAACTTGCTTATGACTCGTGAGACCTATGTAACCTAGGCTCTGATACTAACTTGTCACGACCCTAAACCCAGACCCAGTCGTGATGGCGCCTCTCGTGAAGACAAGGCCGGCCGACACACACCCAATTCATTTTAAGCAATTAAAATAATACAAATTAAGTTGTTAACATAATAATAATCCCAAAATAAAGATGAATAATACAATTTGCGGAAAATAACATATCCCCACATCGGGGCATCACCAGTCATGAGCATCTACTAACCGATTAAAAATAGGAAGAGTCTACATAGTCTATTATAGAACTAAAACAAGAGAAAATAAGATTGGGGGAGAAGCACTGGGCTGCGAACACTGAACAACGACCTAGTGAATCTCCGAACCGCCTGAACTGGAAGAAATCAGCACTTGCTAGCGGAACATGAAGCACCTCAATCTGCACGTAGGGCGCAGGGAGTAAAGTGAGTACTCCAACTTAGTGAGTAATAATATTAAATGAAGACTGGAATAAAATAGTGAAATCCCATAAAAACACCTTAGCTCAGTTAAAACTTCTTTAAAAAATACCTTTTTAATAGTTAAACAAGTAAATGACCGGTAGCTAGAAAAGATAAACACACAAAAACCTCCCCTCAAGCAAAATACCAACAGAATCAGCCCCTCGGGCAAAAATATGGAACAACACCAGTCCCTCGGGCTATATCTCATATCACAATGGGTACCCGCGCTCACTGGGGGTGTACAGACTCCAGGAGAGGTCCCTTATGGCCCAAGCGCAATATCAAGCCATCTCGTGGCATAATCACATAGGCTAACGACCTCATATCAACAAGCCACCTCGTGGCGTACAATCTCAGGCCCTCAGCCTCATAATTATAAATCAGTGTATCCTCACAACACATGCCCTCAGCCTTACTCATTCAGAATCTCATAAGCCACTTGGGTAATAGTAAAACATGATGCTCAGCCCAAATTATCATTTAAAATATCATTTAATGTGTTAAAACAGAGTAAACATGGCTGATTTATGAAAACGGTAAAATATAGCATGACTAAGTACAAGTATAAAGTCAAAAGAGTGAGGAAATATCAGTAAAAATCCCCTAAGGGTCCAAATAGTTGGCATGAGCCCCAAATATGGCATTTTGCCCAAAATATGATGATAAAAAATAGTTTTCAATCAAATATGCGGTAAAACAGTCAAAGTCAGAATCACGACATCAAAATATGCCAAGGGAACAAAGCACATGCGGAAATAATCAATTTACAATATAAATCCCGAAATTAACCAAAACCTGAGGGACCTCGTCTCAGAATTCGATAAATTTTAGATCAATAGATTCCTTATCTACCCACGAGTTCATACATATAAAAAGTCCTAAAATCCGACCTCAAATGGCCCATAAAATTCTCAAGTCAAGGTCTCCAATACCAAGCCCTAATCCCCATTTTTAACCCTTAATTTCCATTAATCTTAGGCCAAATCAGTGAAATAATGCCATAGGATTGATTATTAGGTTCAAAAATCTTACCTCCAGACATTATCCCTTGAATCCCTCTTCAAAATCTCCCAAAAGCTCCAAAACCGACTTGAAATGGTGAAGAACAACTCAAAAATCACGAAGGAATCCTTTTACACCTTTTGGCCCAGGCATTTCGCACATGCGGTCTAGCTACCGCTTCTGCGGTCCAAGACGCCGCATCTGCGGTCCTCACTTAAATCCTCAATTTCTGCATCTATGATGCACAATCCGCACCTGCGCCATTGCAGGTGCGGTTCCTCAATTGCTTTTGTAGTTCAAGCTGGCCTTCTACTTGGCCGCATCTGCGGCTCTCTCTTCACTCCTGCGAGCCCGCACCTATGGTCACCTAGTCGTTAGTGCGGTTATGACAGTAATGGAACATCTTCAGCTGCCAAACCAACTTCCAAACTTTCCGCCAACCATCCGAAATCACCCCAAGGCCCCCTGGGACCTCAACCAAAAGCACAAACACATCATATACCACTACTCAAACTTGCACCAATCTTCAAAACACCTTAAACAACATCGAATCAACCAAATCACATTGAAATCAAGCCTAAGATTCCAAAATCTTCCAAATTCCACTTTTGATCAAAATGTCTACCAAACCACGTTCGAATGACCTAAAATTTTGCACACACATCCCACCTGCTGCAACTCCCGGAATTCCATTCTGATCCTTATATCAAAATCTCACCTACCAACCAGAAAATACCAAAATTCTAATTTCGCCAATTCAAGCCTAAATCTACTCCAGACCTCCAAAACACGTTCCAATCACGCTCCTAAGTGTCAAATCACCTCCCAAAGATATTCGAACCACCGGAACTCACGTCCGATCCCTCTAACAAATAAGTCAATATTCGGATGACTTTTCCAACTTAAGCTTTCTCAAAAGAGGCTAAGTGTCTCAAACCTTACAAAAACCTTTCCGAACCCGAGCCAATCAACCCCATCACACATAGGACCGATAAATAAAGCAATAAAAAGCAGAAATGAGGAAAATGAAGCGGTAACTCATGAAACGATCGGCCGGGTCGTTACAATCAGGCATTAGCCCAACACGTAATTATGAAAATACTTTTGTTTAAGTGTATTACTCCAATTATTTTATAAAGAGCATTTATGTTTATATAATATGCAGATTATAAGATTGAAATTTCATATATGTTAATAAGAATTAATTCTACTTCGGACCTAGCCATTTGATTTCAAATATCACTATATAGTATATTTAAATTGTTTGACCTGACATGTTTATTCTATATCAAACAAATTTTGTTCTCATTTTGATAATTTTTTTTATTTATATTATTACTTAAAGTTGGTTTAACAGCAGTATCTCACATTTATATTTTATTTTAAATTCATTAACTCACTTTAACATTTTGTGTAACTGCAGTATGTTACTTTTTTGTTCAAATTAGATTCATTAACTGATAGAATATATGGGTCTACCAACTTTTATAGAGAACCAGGTTTTCTATCCGGTTTGAAAGTTACACACACACACAGAAAAGGAGTTAAATGTCAGAAGGAATTTTACGTGAAAAATTTCCAGCTCAACGAGATTAAAAACCACGACCTAGCCTTGTAGGATTTCAGCTTTACTACTGAGTAACTTTCAGATTACAACCTATGCAACCTAACAATTAAACTCTTAATCCCTCACTAACTTGTAATACACCTATTAAAAGCCACTTTGCAATAACTCGCTTACAAAGACTTTAAAACTTGACTAACTCTAGCCTAGACTTAACACGCAGGTTTAAGGTTTACAAAGATGTTCCTATAAAGTGCTTCTAAATAAGCTGGATAGGAATTACAATTTTAAGAACTATTACAAAGTTACAACTCAACTAAGGACACCCAATAACTCAATGTGGGAACTGGTCTGTAGTTGCTTTGTTCTTTGTTCTTAAGGCACTTAAAACTTGCTGGCTGAATAATCACGTGAGTGAGCTTGAGTGAGATCTCTAAAATAGTTAAGTGTTTTGTTTCACCTCCCTTGAATGCATATATATACACGTGTGACATCACTTCCAATGATGTAAGCAAGGCGGGTAAGAAGTCTTCTCTGGAAAGTTGACTGCAACACCATTCTGCACAGTAGCGTGTGCATGCAGCAACTTTCTAGCTGTAGAGTTGACTTTGTATAGTCTTGTCATGACCCTAAACCCAGACCCGATCGTGATGGTGCCTCTCGTGAATACAAGGCCATCCGATACAAACTCCTAATTGAATTAACAGGTAATAATTCATAATTAAGTCATTAATAATAATAATTTCCTTAATAGAGTGAAATATAGCAACTACGAAAAACCAAACACAGCCCGACATCGGGGTGTCACCAGTCATGAGCATCTAACATAAGTCTAGGAATACGGAAAAGGGGCTGCACAGTCTATTACAAAATCCAGTACAAGGGAAAGAAATAATGATAAGATGGAGAAAACACTAGGCTACAAACACTTTCAAAAATCTGCTGGGAGCTATCAACCCTCGCTAGCAGGAACTGAAGCGCCTGAATCTGCAAACAAAATGTAGGGAGTAAAGTGAGTACTCCAACTCAATAAGTAATAACAATAAATGAAGACTTAGCGATAAGAAATCAAGTAAAAACATAAAAACATGCTATAAAGAAGTAGAGTAAAACCAATAAAAAGCAATGAAACAATGAAATCATATAAACACACCTTAGTCCAGAATAAGCTTCTTTAAAACACCTTTTTAACAGTTAAACAAGTAAATGAAAAGCAACTAGAAAAGATAAACACATAAAATCCGCCCCTCGGGCACAACGTCAATAGAATAAGCCCCTCGGGCAATAACATGGAATAACACCAGCCCCCCGGGCTATATCTCATATTACAATGGGTACCCGCGCTCACTGGGGGTGTACAGATTCTAGGAGGGGACCCTTACGGCCCAAGCATATTATCAAGCCATCTCATGGCATAATTAATATGCTCTTCACCTCATATCAACAAGTCACCTGGTGCACAATCTCAAGCCCTCAGCCTCATAATCTTATCAGTGTATCACTGCTGCAGCGTGCAGCCCGACCCAAAAGTATCCTTAAAACACAGGTCCTCGGCCTTACTCAGTCAAAAATCTCTAAAAGCCACTCGTGCAGAGTAAATATGATGCCCAACCCAAAATATCATTTAAAGTATTAAAACAGAATAAACATGGCTGAGTTATGAAAACAGTATAATATTGACAGATATAAAAAATCAAAACAGTGAGGAAATAGCAATAAAAATCCCCTAAGGGTCCAAATAGTTGGCACGAGACCCAAATATGGTATTCATCCCAAAACATGATGATAGTAAATAGTTTTCAATCAAATACGCGGTAAAACAGTTATTCGGGATGGACTAAGTCACAATCCCCAACAGTGCATGACCTCACGCTCGTCATCTAGCGTGCGTGTCACCTCAATATAGCACAACGATGTGTAGTATGGGTTTCATATCCCCCAAGACAACATTTAAAATCATTACTCACCTCGATCCGGTCCAAACTCTAGACCGCGATGCCTTTTCCCTCTCGAATTGACATCTGTATGCTCCAAATCTAACCAAAATTAGTACATACCCATTAAAATATGTTAAGGGAACAAAGCCCACTCGAAAATATCCAATTTACATAAAAAATCCCAAAATTGCTCAAACCCGACCCCCGGGCCCACATCCGGAATTCAATAAAATTTGTATCAATAGATTTCTTATCTCCCCAAGAGTTCATACATATCAAAAGTCCCAAAATCCGACCACAAATGGCCCCCTCAAATCTTCAAGTCAGGGTCTCCAATACCAAGCCCTAGTTTCCCAATATTTAACCCTTAGTTTCCATAATTATAGCTCTAATCCGTGCAATAATACCATAGAAATGAGTTTTAGGTTCAACAATCTTACCTCAACGAAGCTCCCTTGAGTTCCCTCTTCAAAATCTCCCAAAAAGATCTAAAACCGACTTAGAAATGGTGGAATAACCAAAAATTCATGAAGGAAATATTTTTTACTTTCTGGCCTAGGCTTTTCGCACCTGCGGCCAATTCCTCGCTCCTATAAAACCACTTTTGCAGTCTGAACACCGCTTCTGCGGTCATCACTTAAGACCCCTTCCGCACCTGCGACCAGACATCCGCTTTTGCGGGCCCGCAGGTGCGGTTCATATCCTGCATCTGCAATTTTCACTTACTTTGCCTTTGGCCGCATCTGTGGCTCCTAACTCGCTTTTGCGAGACCACACCTGCGGTCCCCTAACTGCAGGTGCGGTTATGACAACAATAGGAAAAACTTCAGCTGCCAAAACCCAACTCAAATCTTCCGCTAACCATCCGAAATCACCCCGAGACCCCAGGGACCTCACAAAAGCACCAACAAGTCCTATACCACTATACAAACTTATACCAATATTCAAAAGATCTCAAACCACATCGAATCAACCAAAACAGCTCGGATTCAAGCCTAAGGTTTCCAAAATCTTCCGAATTCCGCTTTTGATCAAAAAGTCTATCAAACTATGTCTGAATGACCTAAAATTTTGTACACACATCCCAAATGATACTACGGACCTACTGCAACTCCCGGTATTCCATTCCGACCCCTACATCAAAATCTCACCTATCAACCAGAAAATGCCAAAATTCCAATCTCGCCAATTCAAGCCTAAATCTACTCCGGACCTCCAAAATACATTCCGATCACGCTCCTAAGTCCCAAATCACCGAACAGAGCTAACCAAATCATAGAAATTCTAATAGATCATATACCAACAAGTCAAAACTTGGTCAAATCTTTCAAATTTTAAACTTCAAACTGAGGACTGTTCTTCCAAATTCATTCCGATTATCCTGAAAACTGAAACCAACAATTTACTTAAGTCATAATACATCACACAGGGCTAGTCATGCCCGAGAACTGGCGAGCGAAGTGTAAAAGCTCAAAACGACCGGTAGGGTTGTTACAAGTCTCCTCGGGAACTGGTAGGGACTTGGTCCCTCAGCTATTCCTTCCACTATGAGGAGTTGAATCATATTTCATGCTGAGTCCCAACCTGGTATCTTGTGAAACTTGAGGTCTTGTAAATATGTAACAAGTTTGTTATCTGGTTCTGAATAGTAAGTTTGTTAGATCATCAAAACATAAAGTAAAGTACTTATAACCAAAGTACATGTAACCTATCATTAACTGACTTTAACATTTTTGTTGGTAAATTCTTATTTAAAGCTAATTAATAATAGTATATTATTTATTTTTCTTATTTTATTATAATATCTACAATTTGACGTGTTAGCTATAGTGTGCTATTACTTATTTTATTTATTTTTGTATTATATAGAATTTCTAGAACTAAACTTGCACGCCCTGTGATCAAACTCAAACAAAACTATAATTCACGTACATCTGCAATTGATGAAAAGTTTAGGTGGGATCCACGTTCTATTATACTCTTGAGAACTACATTATACGTATGGAATGGAAGTCTGATGGACCCATATTTGGATAAAATTGCGGCTGAATGACTGAAAAGGAAAATGTAACCTTGTGAATGCGAAGCAAAAATATTGAGTTGGAAGAGTATTTTAGGAAATAATCTGAAATGAGTTGGTTTTTTTGTCAAATCAATTTGATCAGAAACTACTCACATTCCCCCTTATTAATAGAGTAATTTTTAGAAACCACTATTATTTAGTTACTATTAACTTTCTATAACTACCATATACATAATTACTTCCTATAGCTACTATTCAGTTGTTACGCATATTCATATGTATTTGCACCATGTATTTATGAATACAGCAGTAAAAAGCGCCTAGCACCAAAAAGCGCCTAAAATCAATATATTCCAGCTGTATGAGCATGTATTCACATGTATTCGGGCTAATGTATTCCTGAATAAAGCAGTAAAAAGTGCCTAAAATTAGGGCAGTCCAGCTATACGCGCATGTATTCATATGTATTCGCGCCATGTATTTATGAATACAGTAGCAAAAATCGCCTAAAATTAGGGCAGTCCAGCTGTATGCGCATATATTCACATGTATTCGGGTTGTTGTATTTATGAATTCATCAGTAAAAAGTGCCTAAAATTAGGGCAGTCCAGCTGTACGCGTATGTATTCACATGTATTCGCTTCATGTATTCATGAATATAGCAGCAAAAAGCGCCTAAAATCATGGCAGTCCAGCTGTACGCACATGTATTCACGTTGCTGTGTTCATGAATACAACAGTAAAAAGCACCTAAAATCAGGGCAGTCCAGCTATACGCGCATGTATTCACATGCATTCGCGCCATGTACTCATGAATACAGTAATCACAATTACCTTAAAAATAGGTATGTCATGTTGTCTAAGAGAGGAAAAACATAAATAGCGTATTTCATGCCTCAATGGTAGTATATACCTGTGACGACCCAAAAGGGTCATCACCTATTTTCTCTTTCATCCCGTGTTTTTGAGGACTTGAAAACCTCATTTTTACTTGCCTCAATTTGCGTGCGCAGTCCGGGCGCGTAGCCAGAAAGATTATATGCTAAATTCTGTAAACAATTTCAAAATGTGGCTTTAAAATGATTAAAGTTGACTTTGTTCAACATTTTTGGTAAACGGACCCGGACCCGTAATTTGACGGTCCCGGTGGGTCCGTAGAAAAATATGGGACTCAGGCATATGCCCGGATTCGAATTACGAGGTCTAAAGCCCGAGAAAAAGAATTTTTCTGTGAAATTGTTTTTCTAAAATTATTAAGGAAAATGGAAATGAAAATAGATTAAAAGACTGTGGTATCGGGCTCATATTTTGGTTCCGACGCCTGGTACAAGTCTTATACAAGGTTTAAGCTCTTTCTGTGAAATTTGGTCGAAATCGGACGTCATTTGACGTGTTTCGGACCAAAATATCTAAAAATTGAAGTTACGAAGTTAGAATGAAAAATGATGATTTTGAGGTTTGATTCAATGATTTTGATATTTTTTTGGCGATTTGATCGGCCGATTAAGTCCCTATGAGGTTGTTGAGTTAGTGTGTGTGTTTGATTGGGAGCCCTGAGGGCTCGGGAATGATTCGGAGGTGATTCGGGGTGTTTTTGGCCTTAGAGAAATTGCAGAAACTTCAGTTCTGGTATTCTGGTATGCTGTTCTATGCGATCGCATAGTGTAAGTCTCAGTTGCCCAAACTTTGTTCTATGCGATCGCATATATTGATCTGCAATCGCATAGCTTGGCCCAGTCTCTTCAATGCGATCGCATTCCTCCTACGCGATTGTGAGCACCCCAAGCAAATTATTCCAAAAATATATGCAAAAATAATTTTTGTGTGGAAATTTGTTGATAATTGTGTAGAAATACCATGATTTGTTTTTATTTTTGGTAAATAAAGCAAAGAAAATCAAAACAAAATACCATTTTTTTGTATTAATTAGAAAATACCAAAAATAGAAATTAATTACTCTTTAATTTTAGAAAAATCAGAAAATTAAAAGAAAAATACAAAGAAATAATAAATACAGGAGTAATACAAAAATACAGAAAAGAAATAAATACAAAAAAAACTAAGAAAATACAATGTATAAATACAAAAATGCAATACACAAAAATTGGGCCAAATAACAAAATGAGTAGCCCAAATGATATAACACCCAGGCCAAGCCCAAAATAATACAGCCGGTCCGCCTATACATAAACAAACGACACCGTTCAAAGAAGCTGAATCTGGACCGTCGATTAATTGATCAAACGGCCCAAGAATAGTGGTTGTTTAAAAATGAAACGACGTCGTTCATCTAAAACAATCAAGACCGTTCGTTTGATTCATCTAACGGTTGAGGATGAGAGCCTTATTAATTCACACGATGTCGTTTTGGGTGTAATTGCATCTGGACCATTGGTAAATTTAATCCAATGGTTCCAGATCATCCGAGGCTTTTACATATACAATCAAAACATTACATACACATTATACACTCATCGTCCCAGAGTGAAAACCCTAGCCGCCCTATCATTCTCTCTACATCACCGAAACCCTACCGGCGATGGTCCACCACATCCGTTAATCGAACCACC
>MU753001.1:33884-69840 GCA_026770625.1 Nicotiana glauca | reverse complement strand
CTCTTAGCAGGCCTTTCAAGCTCGAGTTCTCTTCGATACCAAGCAATGTATCCTGACACCACTTTGCCTTTGGATCTATCTCTGACACAAGTATTCGCTTTCAAGGTTTGGCATTCATTCCAAGTTTTGCGAACGACCGCCTCGGGGAACTGCCCATTAGGCCTAATTTCGATTATCTGGCTGCTGAGATCTTCATTCTTTGGGATTATTTGGCACCGGCCCAACTGCCTTAAGACTCGATACGGGACATATGGTTGGATGCTTTTGAGATACATCAACAACAAATGAGATTCTATGGCGGACATATATATGATTTCATCCACAGATAGCCACCCAAATGTCCATTCTATTTGGCTTGCGGTGACAGAACGCAGGCGTGTGACCCATTCGGTAACCCCTTCTGGCAAACTAACCCCGTCGACCCTTGCCGAAAATTCTTCTATACATGTCTTATTTGATGACCCATAGCTCATAAATGGAGGGTGATGACATAAATGCTCAATCATCCACATTTGCAGTAATGCATTGCAACCCTCAAAGAAATCCCCTCCGGCTTTGCAAGCAGTAAGAGTGCAGAAGATGTCGGCTATTATCATGGGTACCAGAATGCTATTATCCTGAGTGAGCAAAGTACTGACGACCCCCGCGACTTGTATATCAAACCCGCCTTTTCTAGGGAACACCAGAAATCCCAAAAAGGCTACCATAAACGCAACACACCTATGCTCTTCCCATTTTATGCGGTTGTTCTTGCTACAGATTCTGCTCTCTGAATTGTAGAAACCTCCGATATGACCGTATATGTCGTATATGAATGACAGAGTACAAAAGCCCTTTGCCAAATCTGGGTTGTAGACCGTTCTGCGGATCTTCAGAGTGTCTAAGAACTTGTGTATGGTTACGGCCCTTGGAGCAATCAAGTACTGTTTTTTCAAAGGAATCTTGGGGCCCTCGATGTACCCTGCTATTTCTTCCAATGTCGGCGCGAGCTCAAAATCTGAAAAGTGAAACACATTGTGTGCCGGGTCTCAGAATGGAATTAATGCCTTAATGACGTCCCCTCTCGGATTAATCTTCAGTAACCCAGTAAGGCCTCCTAAGTACAACTTGATCTTGTCTTGCCCTGATTCGCCTAAATCATTCCACCACATATGTAATCCCAACGGGATTTTATTTTTAAGGGCTCCTGGTGAACTCTGGTTTGTGCTCATTCTGCACATTTATTAAGGTGTTTTAAGCAAAACATTTATTTGACTCAAAGCGAAAGTAATTTTCCCTTTTTTCAAATTAAAAGAATGCCTCGGTTTTCCGAACACGGCCTTTCAATCATTTCAAGAAGGTTTTAAGGCTGTGTGGGTCAACTGGCTAAAATCTAATAAAAATGACCCAAGTGGCCGTTTATGCAAAGTCAGCCTTCTGGCGTCCCTTTCGGGAACATTCGGCTATATTTGACAAAAGCGGCATCACTCGACTTATTTATGACGAAAACTAAAATTCGACATTTTTGGTTATTTTTGCAAAAGGGAAAGTTGGACCCGATGAGGGTTGCCTACGTATCTCACATCCGATGAGAATCAAACCAGCGTAGTTCTGCCCGATAAAACAAACTATATCTGCAGACAAAATATTTTTCCTTTTTTTTCTTTTTTATTGGCAAACAAAACAAACTATTTTTTTATTTTATTGACAAACAAATAAACTATTTTTAAAAACAAAATCACATTTTCCTTTATTGGCAAATAAAGCAAACTATTTTTGAAAATATATTTTTTTTCAGTGAAAAGTAAAACAAACTATTTTGAAAATAACAAAAAATTTTATTGACACATAAAACAAACTATTTTTGAAAAATAAAACACATTTTTTTTCTTTTTCACTGGCAAATAAAACAGGCTATTTTAAAAATAAAAACTTTCCCCCTTTTTTAAACTATAAAAATATATTATTATTTTTCTCAAAAATCCGGCAGAGTTCCGATATTACTCGGACATTGGTTTTTTTTTTAAATGAGTAGTTATCTCTCTACACGGTTATTTTTTCTTTTTCACAATTTTTCAAAATTCCTGATTTCACAAGCCGGTCAGCATGCGAGTCTGAAGCAAATAAATGCGCAAAGCAAACAAGATGCAGTAGGATGGTCTTTTCATTTCAGGTTACCTGTCCTAGACGGACCCAACCCCTGTGTTGAGTCCCCTAAGTCAAATGCAACATGATGCAAATAAGCGTTCCTACTAGGGATCCGGCATAAAGTCAAGTTATTCTAGGTTAAAACCTGGGTATATATTCTAGACAGTGTACCCAAGCGGACAACTCGAGTCGGGAAGGGGGCTACGTACCGGGGACCCGCAGGATCGTCCGGCTTTGTAACTTGTCCGAGCCCTTTCTTATTTCATGGTATGACATTAACAGAATAGGGAGTCTCAGCCAGTAAGCACATCCCCGGAGGTAAGAAGAGAAGGGTTCGACACAGTTTATATGTACAGTCAAATAATATCAAAGCGGTAATAAGCATCATTTTGCACATTAAGCACAGATCATATGAAAATATCAAATAATAAAGCCAAAATACAACAATTTAACACAAGCTCGAATTTCTAGCCCTGAACCAATAGTTCTGGGTCAAATGTTGTCCCCAGCAGAGTCGCTAGAGCTGTCACACCTCCTTTCGGCGCTAACGCACCCTGCGAAGGGCGTGGTGAAGGGGAGTTTTTCCAATTAAAGGACAATCGAAATGGGATTCGTTTATTAAGAGATTCAGAGTTGCCACTTGAGAGATTTATAGTGTCTCAAGTCACCGGTTTGAATCCCGAATCGAGGAAAAAGTTGACTTCGCATTACAGTCTACGAACCAGAAATCCGGATAAGGAATTCCGTTAACCCGGAAGAAGGTGTTAGGCATTCCCGAGTTCCGTGGTTATAGCACGGTCGCTAAACTGTTATATTCGGCTTAATATCTTATTTTAAAACATGTTGAACCTATGTGCAAATTTTAACTCTTTACCGCTTTTATTATTATCATTATTTTAAAGAGAATTACAACATCATAAAAATGCGTCTCGAACCACATCACATCAATACACCCGTGGTTGTTGACACATCTCGACTCCGTTGAGATTTGGATTTAGGTCACATAAATGTGCACCCGAGTTTAGGAAGGTAAAATTATTAAATGACGCGCCCTAAAGCAATTGACGCGTTATTAACTTTGCGAGGGCCATGAAAATTAGCTAAATGGCATGCCTCTTTTTCTAAATATTTTCAAGAACTAATTAAAGAGGGCCACACAATTGTCATTTTAGTTTGGTGTGGCACACCTTAATTATAATTTTAAAGGAAAGAAATAAAGTTCAAACTAAATGCTTTGAGGACCATAAACAATTTATATTATCCAAATGGCTCACCTTACTAATCAATGGGCTTTAGTCATTCCCCAATGCTCCTACGGCCCAATAAAACAGAAACAACATGAAATTGATTTTTTCTACAAATTATACTACCCTCAACCAAACATCCGTTTTCCTCCTTGCTGCCTTTAATTCATGGCACAAGATTTATCACTTAAATTAAATATGCCAAGCTTGTCCAATTCTCAAGCAAACAAATACGAACCATAACTGGTTAAACTTATATTTCAATAAAGCCCAAATCCAAACTTAACAGATAAGACGATAACTTGACAAACAAATTGACATCATCTACACCAACATTTCCATTGGACTAACTTTCCAAATTCCGTGAGCCTAGACTTATAAGACCAAACACCGGAGCCAAGACTCGAAATCAAGTCTTATCCAATACAGATGCCTCGACAACCTCTCACCAAACAATCATACCTTTAATTGTATTGATAACAGAACAAATGTAGATTCATTTAATTTCTAGACCTATCCATAACAAACATTGGAACTTTAAGCTTATTTAAACCACTTAAATGATAGTTTAACAACTAAGATACTAATAATCTTACCAAATTGTTAAGTGGAATCATTGAAAAAAACTTTAACATGATAATTGCTAAATTCAAACCATAGGAACATTACATTGACATATTCAAACAGCACATCTAGCAATCCATCAATACGATAAAGTTTAGTCGTTATTACAGGCCAACGTTCTGAACCTAAGCAATTGTTTGAGCTTAACACCATAAACTACAAAATACTAATATGACTAAGATTATATAAAAAAAAAGATGCAAGAAACTAAATCAATACAACATTAAGGGCATTTAGTAATATAAGATGGCAACATATAGCAGTAGATACAACTGGAAATAGTATTTCCATTTAAGTCCCAACTCAGGTTCACAAATCTTTATACAAATTCAATTGGGCTTCAGCTCCATTAGAGTTTCAAGATCATACCTGGAATTCAAAAATAACACGAAAAGTGAGGAATCAATAGCAAAACAGTAGCAATAGTAGAACCAGTTTCACACCAAAAATGAGGTGAAGCCGTAAATCACAGCCCCAATCGAACAGTAACCAATAACAACTCCAGAAAGAACTGAAACTTAAACACTTATTTCAATTTATTTTAACACTAGAAAAGTCAGAAACTCTTTGAAAATTTAAAGCTTGGGAGATCACAGAATCATATTTTTCAATGAAGGAGATCACAGAATCATATTTTCAATGAAACAATTCCCTCGTCCACAAATCTCTTTATATTTTATTCAGTCTTAAACTCTCTTTTTCTTTTAGTATTTTCAGAATCTCTTCAACTCTTTCTCAGATTGTATTTTTGTTTTTCACAGTGTTTTGAATGTCTAGCTCTCAGCTCTAAACTCTCTAAAAAATAAACTGACTTTCCCCAATGTTTTCTTTTTTTCTAATTCTGATTTCCAGCCTTTAATAGGCATACACATTTAGTGTGTTTACTACTAACAACTTAGCTTTTCAATTTTTAATTAACCAATTGTCCTAATGCTTATATTTTAACTATTAAAGCCTATTTCAATCCCTAAAATTCAGTAATAAGTGCCCTTCCCACTATGTTTTGTTTCCATTTAGCTAATAGCAACCTTTAGTTAATTGCAAGGTAATTTAATTCCCAAACTACCCCTTAAACTGCTGAAATCTACTGCCTTAATACTAACCCAATTACTTTCAATTTTTGCAGCTATAACCAATCCTATATCAACTGAAAGACTATATCATTAAGAAAATTCAAACAAGGTTAGGTCCATATCAGAACATTTTTAACAGTAGGACTAAACAACAGACTTCAATTCAATTCATGAAACATAGTACTATACAAAAGGAATTGATAATGCTAATCAAAACTGGATATCAACTAGAGCAATTACCAGGTTTTAAAAAATAAAATTGTCACAGAAAGAGGCCAAACGGATAACCTACTGGGAGAAAACTTTACACTACGGTCATGCTATTCTAGCAATCAACCTAAAAAACTACTTTACAACATGTATTCTATCGACTATACAAACCATTTCGTATAACAATTACTGTCAATAAACAGAAAAATACCACAGGTGATTCAAATGGAATTTGACAGAAAATTTTAGTTATAATACAACCTAACTAATCGACGAAACTTATCAAATCGATTACACAACCTATTATATACTACACAACGAAACAGAAACAATTCGACCAAACAAAAAGGTCATTTGAAGATGGACAGAACAAATTCAAAGACAAAAATCGAAAATTTAAATAAGCTAAACTAAACGTGTAATCAGACATTAACAGAATATATGCAGAACAAAAGGAAAAAAAGAAAAATTACCTCCAAAGCTTAAACTGGACGGACCCGGGCTCAAACTCATACTTCGACCATTTTGAGGTTGAACGGACCTTAGTCGAAGTGTTCTCAACCGAAAACACTCCGATTAAGGTCTATTAAACCCCAAATCTCTAATTAATTGGACAAATTTTAACATTTGGTTTTGTAGGGTTCTTGAGGGTGTGATTTGAGATTCGAACAGTTCGGGTTAGATTCGAACCAAACCAATGGTGGTTTGGTGATTAGGAAGGTCAGAGTGTGACAGGGTGTGAGTTTGGGCTTGGTTGGAGTGGGTTCAAGTTTTGCTCGAATCTTCAAACGAAGATTCGAGATGATGGGGGATGATTCGAGCTAAATGGTTCATGGATTTGTGGAGAGGGTGTGTTATTTGGGTGGCCGGCGGCGTTGTTGCCGCCGGGTTTCAGGCGATGGAGAAGGAGGGCGGTGCTAGGGTTTGGGAGGGGTCGTCTCTGATAGAGACGATGGAGAGACAAGGGGGGTTTGTCCAAGGGGGGTGAGGTGTTTATTGGGAATATATAGTAGGGGGATGAATTAATCCTGGCCGTTTGATCAAACGAGATCAATGGCCTGGATCAACTAACTTAATGAGAATGACGTCGTTTGGGTAAGTAGGGGGTCGGTTTGAATCGGGCAACGGTTATGGGTTATGAGACGGGTTAATGGGTGTATTTAGAACCGTTGGATCATGAATAATGGACGGCTGAGATCCCCTGGCCATGGAACGACGTCGTTTTGGACGTCTGAGAGGTCTGGTTAATTGGACCGGTTTAAGAAGGTATTTTTGGGCCTGATTTTTAATTTAAGCTTTTGGCCCAATCCGATTTTTCAACTCTTTATTTCAATTTTTCCTTTTCTTTTATTTTCTTTCTTAATTCCTAATTACCAAAATTTTTAAATTAAATTGTGAAACCAAAATTAAGTTAAAAATACTAATCATCCCTTAATAATAATTATCACATAATATTAAATACCAATTAAAAACAAAAATCACACAATTTGACATTAAATGTAAAAAAAATGCGAAGTACATTATTTTTTTATTTTTCGTTTTTGTAAAGCATACTTAATTACTCACAATTGTAGGATTAAATCCTACATGCAAAAATGCGACATATTTTGTATTTTCATTAATTTAGACACACATAATCACGCACATACAAACGCAAGCAATTACCAAATATCACGAAAAATTCATAAAATGCACACCATAAAACAGATAATTTTTTGTTTTGATTTTGTGGGAGTAATTCATGTGAGGCAAAAATCACGTGCTCACACCGATCTCCAACGTAGGGTAGCGGACTTGACCACTGAGCTTGAAGCTAGGGTGGCAGAGATTAATGTTCTTAGGTGGAGTGCCCCCCAAGGTCCGAGGACGTGGTTCGCCCTTCACAGCCTTCCTCATCTCGTCCCCTGTCTGATCAGAGTGCACGTCGTAATGCGCATGAGATGTGGATATATGCGAGGGACAAACTCGACGTGTATAGGGAGCTTCACGCTGAGGGTCAAGCGACAGAGGAGGAAGTCTAGGCACGGCGGCGTGAGGCTCGTACCGCCCGTGAAGCCTGCGGGTATAGTTCTGACTCCCCTGATCGGAAGGGCTGCACTTTTGAGGATGTCGATCATTTAGACTCTGACTCCTAGTATAATGAGGTTTATTGCCCAGGAGGTGACGTGCAGGGTGGCAAAAAGCCTTGATTTTGTACATATTTTATTGCTCTTTTTTTTGGAATGTAATGGGGCCCTTTCGTGGGGTTGAATGTAGATACATTTTTGCTGTGATATATAAACTTTATTTTTGTCGTTATTCTTCTCTGATTGTTTTGTCAATGGCCTTAGCCAATGGGATGTTATTTCGACTGTCGTCGAAGTGTTATCCGTCATGGTCGAACTGTGTCGAACCTTGATGTCGGTGGCCTTAGCCAATATGATGTTATTTTGACTGTCGTCGAAGTGTTATCCATCGTGGTCGAACTGGGTCGAACCCTAATGTCAATGGCCTTAGCCAATAGGATGTTACTTTGACTGTCGTCGAAGTGTTATCCATCGTGGTCGAACTGGGTCGAACCCTAATATCGATGGCCTTAGCCAATAAGATGTTACTTTGACTGTCGTCAAAGTGTTATCCGTCGTGGTCGAACTAGGTCGAACCTTAATATCGATGGCCTTAGCCAATAGGATGTTACTTCGATTGTCGTCAGAGTGTTATCCGTCGTGGTCTAACTGGGTCGAAACTAATGTCGATGGCCTTGATCTGATCCGGGTTGACTTCGATACCTCGTTGTGATACGAGGAAACCCAGGAATTTTCCCGAGGCCACGCCGAAGATGCACTTTTTTGGGTTTAGCTTCATCCCGTGCTGTCTTAGTATCCCGAAGGCCTCTTTCAAATGATCGATGTGATCCTCTCTTTTTTTGCTGACTTTACCAGCATGTCATCGATGTAGACCTCCACAGTCTTGCCAAGCTGTTCCTTGAACATCTTGGTGACCAATCTTTGATACGTTGCTCCCGTATTTTTTAGTCCGAAGGGTATCACCTTATAGCAGTACGTCCCTTGGTGGGTGATGAAAGTTTTCTTTTCTTGATCCTCTTCGGCCATCATAATTTGGTTGTAGCCGGAGTAGGCATCTAAGAAACTTAGAAGTTTGTGTCCTGTTGTTCTGTCGATCAGCTGGTCGATATGGGGCAATAGGAACGAGCCTTTTGGTCATGCCTTGTTCGGGTCGGTGAAATCCACGCACATTCTCAATTTTTCGTTTTTCTTTTTAATCATGGTGACATTGGCGGCCCATTGCGGGTATTTCGATTCTTTGATGGAACCGTTGGCTGGTAACTTGTCCACTTCTTCACTGACCTCCTCATTGATTGCGGCATTGAATTTCCTTCTCATCTGCCGCACGGGCGGGTACAGTGGGTCAACGTTCAGCTTATGGTTGGTGATGTCTTTCGGGATTCCCGTCATATCTGAATGAGAGAAGGCAAATAAATCTATGTGGTTAGTTAAGAATTCGTGGTACTTACTTGGGTCGGAGAGAATGTGCCCGATGTAGGCTTTCTTTGATGGTCGGTATCGTCCAGCTGGACCGGGTCAAGGTCCTCGACCGTCGCTTTGTAGGCCTTTATAATGTTTCGGTCTTTGATGGATTTTGTTGTTGGGTTGACTTTAGTCCCCGACATGGCTGATTGCTATGCTTCCGCACTTGCTCTTTTCAGCTGCTTGGTATGTGTATAGTCTTGGGTGATCCAGTAGCATTCCTAAGAGGTGCGTGGCTCGCCTCCAATGTTGAATATTGCCCATAGGGTGGGGAATTTGATTACATGGTAGAAGCTTGAGGGGACGACCCACATGGCGTGTATCCAAGGACGCCCTATGATGGTGTTGTAAGCCGTTTCCTGGTTCATGACGTGGAATGTGGTTCCCATCATGACTCCCCCTGCTAAGCCTGGCAACGATATTTCTCCGGAGGTCCGCTCCACTGCAGTGCTAAAACCCGTTAGTGTTATGCAATGCGGTATTATCTTATCTTCGAGTCTCATTTGCATGAGGACTCTTGGATGGATAATACAAGCACCGCTTTCGTCGTCTACCGTGATTCTCTTCACATCAGTATTGGCAATATGTAAATTTATAACTAGAGCATCATAATAAGGAAAAGACAAACCGTCGGTATCGGACTTATCGAAAGTGATACTATCTTCGAAGTTGTCATACCATTCGTGAGCGATTGTGCACTTCAATTTGTGTATGGTGGTGATCTTTATGTGGTTGACTGTTGAGTCGTCGCTACCGCCAACGATCATTTGTATGGTGCGTGCTGGAGAAGATGGTCTCGATGGTCCTTGGGATTGATCTCGTCCTCTGGCAAAATTGGACTTTCCTTTATCACTAAGCAGCTCCTTCAGGTACCCTTGGTTTAGCATCCTGACTACCTCATGTTGTTGACCTATGCAATCTTTGGTCTTGTGTCCTCTCTCCTGATGGAATTCGCATAGGACGTTCGACCTTCTTGTACTGGGATCTGATTTCATTTTCTGCGGCCTTTGCACCTTTGTGCCCAGCCTCTCCAGTGTGTACACTATTTCTTAAGGGGACATGCAAAAGTTATGAGCAGATAATAAATGGGGCATACCTCTTTCATTTCGGAGTAGGGCAACATGTCGATGCATGACATCTGAGTGCCTTGGAGGGGGTGGATTAGGAATTCTGACGTAAGGCTGATGCCTTTCTTTGTTGAAGCGTGGGGTTTGTTCCCGTCGTCCATCATTGTGTCGATCCCTTCTTACTTCTGATTGTATCGACGTTAGCTGTTGGGTTGGCCCGTTGATATCGTCTTCGTCTGCTCTTACTTCGGCACAGTAGGCATTGTGGATCTTTTCCCATGTGGCGGGGGGATACTTCATGAGTCGGCTGAGCAGCTTCTTGGTCGCTTTTGAACCGTCTCTGTTCAACCCGTTTTGGAAAGCCGCGAATTCCATGCCCTCCGATACATTTGGAAAACTCATTCTTACCCTGTTGAATCTGGCCAAGAAGTCCCTGAGTCTCTCACACGTTGTTTGCCTGACGGCAAAATATCGTTGACCCTAGCTTCGGCCTTCTTTGCTCCTGCATGGGCGGTGGCGAACTTGTATGCCATCTCTTCGAACGTCGATATTGTCCTATCTGGTAGTTGGGAGTGCTATGTTAAGTCCCCTCCTGTCAACGTTTCTCCGAACTTTTTCAGCCGCACGGACGGTACTTGCTCTTTTGATAAATTATTGCCTTTTACAGCTGTCACATAGTGGATCAGATGATCCTAGGGATTCGTAGTCCCATCAGATATTCTCAAGTATGGTGGCATCTTGAAGGTTTTTGGGATTGGGTGAGGGGCAGCCTCCTCACTATACGGGTGTTCGACGAACCTTCCTACGTCGCGTTTCGGCAGTAGCTTGGGGGCGCCAGGAATTTTGTCTACTCTTTCCTGGTGCTCTTTTATTTGATCGCGAAGCGCTTTGTTCTCATTCTTCATTTCTTCCATTTTCTTAAGGATGGTTGCGAGTTCACCATCGCTGGCGTCGATATCGACGTGAGTGTTGTTTGTTCGTACAACACCGGTGGTGGTAGTCATATCTGCCACTGTCGAATCTCGGATATTCCCTTGAGGTGATTTTTCGAGCAAACTACATAGAGTGTTTGTCAACCATTCCTCTAGTAGCTTCTTGACTACTGGGGGTGTTTCCTTGGCTGCAGATGTAGAGGCCTTTTTTTCATGCAAAATTGTTAGATCTTCAAGTGAAGAGGGTGAGATCTCCCCTTTCGGTGCACCACTGGGTGTCGTGCTTGTGATGTTTTCTCTACTGGACTTATTGAGGGGGGCTATGAGGTTGGTAGCGACATCTGTTATTGTCTTCATCCTTGCTTCTCTTTCTGCCACCGTTTAGCATCTATAGAGTATGAAGAACGGTGATTGTTGTTGTTTTCTTTTTTGATACCCTGGGTGTGAACTATGATTTCGATTGCCTAAATCCCCACAGACGGTGCCAAATTGTTTGAGTCAAAAGTTATCGAACACTTTCCGAGCTAATCAATCAAAAGAAATTAAGGGCAAATTGTAATCAAAGATAATATGACCCTAGGATATTCCAAATGCCTTGTTTATCTTGGTCTTAGTATATGAGAGAGATATTCAAAGAGAGAGAGAGAGAGAGAGAGAGAGAGAATCATTCAGAGAGATAGGGAGGGAGGATTCTTCAGAGAGATAGAGAGAGATTTTTTATCATTATCTTTTGTTATCCCCCACCTTACAATGCTGGGATTCCCTTTATATATTAAGGGACCCTCCTCGAAATATTAAAATAAATAGAAACTAATACATATCCT
Organism: Nicotiana glauca; assembly: GCA_026770625.1. NCBI lineage: Eukaryota > Viridiplantae > Streptophyta > Magnoliopsida > Solanales > Solanaceae > Nicotiana > Nicotiana glauca. The sequence goes on along the minus strand of MU753001.1, from coordinate 58,212 downwards.
TGAGGGGTCGACGGAGCTTGTGGAGTCGTTTCTCTCACTGCTCTTAAGTCGTATCCCTGTCCTAGCTTATGTACGCTTGACGATTATCCATATCGGTGTAGGGACGCGATTGGTCAAATTTGACCCCATACAAGTACCATTTAGATACATTGTCACTTGGATTCCCATAGCTAGCATTCTATTCCCCTTGCCATTCTTTCTCCTCATAAGCATAAGGCAACATTTGCTTCTCAAATTGTTCTGATCTCGTCATTTGCAAGAGCTCGATGCAGCCGAGTATGAAGAAACAGTTGGTGCACCACAACTTGCACTTAGCTTCTCTTTTAGGGTATTCCAAAGTGTTAATTCTGCTTTATTTTTTTGGACTTTTATGTGTTAAAAGGAAATATATTAGCTTATGATTGTCAAATACTTACTATATGTTACTATTAGGAAATGGAGGCAACTCTTCCTGGAACTGAAGAAGGTAAAATAGAAATTTCTGATGCTGAAATCTTGGATGAACTTACAACCAACAGAGGAGAGTTGAAATTCAAGACTGTCAGCTTCAGCGAGGATAAGCTGTAGTGGATCCATATTCTATTGACCAGAAAATAAAATTACAAATCTAAACCACACTCTCAAAGTAGCAACAACCAAATGAAAACTTAAAGAGGAAAATGAAAAAGAAGAATGGAGGGAGATTCCAGAGTGCTCCAACAAGAGCTAAGCCAAAATAAACAAAAGACTTCTATTCGCATACCCCTACACTTCCATGAGCTGATAGTTATAGTAACTATAATTCCTCTTGTCTGGTAATTCCTTAACACATGTGCCTCAACCTGGATCCCAATTGTAGTCCAATAACCTATTGGGATGTTTCACATTCTGATCCGTGCATAACTCATTCCCAGGCCCAAATACTTCGTTGTGGTTTACCCCGTTTATAACATAAGCACCCTCAGCCTCTGCTACCTTGACAATGGGTTTCATAATTATTATACTCAACAGGTTATAACCTCAAATGTGCATGTGCTCAATTCTTATTCATAAGCCAAACATATGCAGATAACATGTCGAATCAAGTGAACATCTCCTCATCATGTCACGACCCAAGTTCTCCCTCTGTAAACTGTCGTGAGGGTATCTAGTCTCTACAAATAGGTAAGCCTAACAAATTTGCATAAATGAAACAAAGATATAAAAACTAACAATTTAACAGGTAAAACTAATAAAGAAGTTTAAACTTCATTCGACATATACAATAAAAGACTCATGAACTAAATATAAGCACTCCCAAAACCCGGAATCTCATGAATCACAAGCTACAAAAGTATATAGTGTTTCTAACTCTAGAATCCAACAACGAAGAAAATACAGGAAATCTATAACTTGAGGAAGAATAGAGGGGGACTTCTAGGTCTGCGGATGCGGTAGATATATCTCGAAGTCTCTAAGATCATCTCGCCTCACGGGAAGTATGGCTGAGAAGAGGTACCTGGATCTACACACGTGCAGGAAGGGTATGAGTACACCACAACAGTACCCAGTTAGTGCCAAGTCTAACCTGGTTCGAGTAGTGACAATATTAGATTAGGGTCATACTGGTTTATACATATTATAAGAATAAACAATATGAAATATGGCAGTAAAGATAAATGCGAACAGTCAATAAAAATGAAATCACAAGAAAATAACAACTCGATACTCAGAGAAAGCAATAGGGTGTCTCCCGGGATACCGTCCCGTAGTCCCAAACGTAAATGCATATACGATCTCATGTGATACCGTCCCATAGTCCAAATGGTAAACATACAGGGGGATCTTCCGGAATACCGTTATGTAGTCCCAAAGTAAATACCAGTATAGGGGATATCTCAGGATACCGTCCCATAATCCTAAATACAAATGTGCAGGGGGATCTCCCGGAATATCGTTCCGTAGTCCCAAAGTGAACATATAATCTGATTTCATATAATCAATCAATATAATTAACAATTTCAATAAGAAATACTACAGTTTAGATTAAGTTCATATCGAAGAAGACAGGAAATCCTTACTCTAAGCATGTTGTACAAAGTTCAGGTAGACAGTTAAGGCAGTTAAAACGGTTAAGGCACGCAGCATGCTTCCCTAAGCTAAACAGGATAGCTACATATACTAGCATTTGCTCAATTAAAGGAAAACATTGATATTTACTTAATGAAAATGAGGGTTTTCAACAAATATTCATTCATCCTCGAACGGGCATAGAGACATGCCCGAAGTGGTGAAAAGATGAGGATAACGGCTGCATATATCTTGCTCAGTCTCCCAAGTCGCCTTCTTAACCGGCTGACCCTGCCATTGAACCTTTACTGATGCAATAATTTTTAACCTCAGCTTTTGAACATGCTTGTCCAATATAGCCACTGGTTCCTCAACATAGGATAGATCCTTGTCCAACTGGACTGAACTCAAATCCAACACATGATATAGATCGTTATGATACCTCCGAAACAACGAAACATGAAATACCGGATGAACTCCTACCAAGCTGGGAGGTAAGGCAAGCTCATAAATAACCTCCCCAACACGCCGCAATACCTCAAAGAGGCCAATAAACCTTGGGCTCATCTTGCTTCTCTTTCTGAACCTCATAACGTCTTTCATAGGTGAAACCTGAAGCAAGACTCGCTCTTCAACCATAAATGAAACATCGCGAACCTTTCAGTCCGCATAACTCTATTGTCTGGACTAGGCTGTGCGAAGTCTATCATAAATCACCTTAATTTTCTCCAAAGCGTCTTGAACCAAGTTTGTGCCCAATATTCTAGCCTCTCCTGGCTCAAACCAACCCACTGGGGATCTACACCGCCTACCATACAGAGCCTCATACAGTGCCATCTGAATTATGGACTGATAACTGTTGTTGTAGGAAAACTCCGCATGTGGCAAGAACTAATCCCAAGAACCTCCAAACTCCATCACACACGCACGGAGAATATCCTCAAGAATCTGAATAGTGCGCTTGGATTTGTTCGTCCGTCTGGGGGTGAAATGCTATGCCCAGCTCTACCCGAGTACCCAACTCATGTTGTACGGCTCTCCAGAACTGTGATATAAACAAAGTACCTCTATCTGAAATGATGGAAACTGGAATACCATGCAGGTGGAAAATCTCTTGGATATAAATCTCAGTCAACCGCTCTGAAGTGTAGGTAGTACAAATAGGAATGAAGTACGCGGACTTGGTCAGCCGACCCACAATCACCCAAATAGCATCTAACCTCCTCAAAGTCCGTGGGAGTCCAACTAGGAAATCCATGGTGATCCGCTCCTACTTCCACTCCAGAATCTCTATCTGCTGACGCAAGCCAGCCGGTCTCTAATGCTCATATTTCACCTGCTGACAATTGAGGCACCGAGCTACAACCAACTATTTCTTTCTTCATCATCCTCCACCAATAGTGCTGCCTCAAATCTTGGTGCATCTTTGCGACACTCGGATGGATGGAATACCGTGAACTGTGGACCTCCTACAGAATCAACTCTTGAAACCCATCAACATTGAGTACACATATCCGACCCTGCATCCTCAATACCCCGTCATCAACAATGGTCACATCTCTGGCATCATCATGCAGAACCTTGTCCTTAAGGTCGAGCAAATGAGGGTCATCATACTAACGCTCTCTAATACGATCAAACAAGAAAGACTGAGAAACCACAAAAGCAAGGACCTGACTGGGCTCCGAAATATCCAATCTCACAAATTGTCTGGCTAAGGCCTGAACATCCATCACCATGGGCCTCTCTATTGCCGGTAGATAAGTCGAACTTCCCAAACTCTCCGCCAGGCGACTCAAAGCATCGGCCACCATATTGGCCTTTCCCGGGTGGTACAGAATGGTGATATCCTAATCCTTGAGCAGCTCTAACTACCTACTCTGACCACATTGTCGCATTTATGAGCATTTACGTGATTCTAACATATTAGTTAACATCATTCATCTTGCTTTCTTCCATAACTTGATCTAGATTTTATTACGTTTTACTAAGATTTACCTCATTATTATTATTAATTGATTTAATCAAAAAGATTTTAATATCTTTTGGTCAAACAATCATCATGTGGTGCGAGTTGAAAACCGAAAATTTTGATGTGGAAGTCAGGGAAGAAAGGGTTGAAATCTTTGCGGGTTAATTAAGGCTAAGCTGGCAATCGCAACACACCTTTGCCATCCCTATGACTTGGCAGCTCTTGATGGAACTTGGCTCGTCATGTATATGGAAAACAAGTTTGTATTTTCATAAAGAAGAAAATAAGAACGGGAAAAGGAAATATAGCTGGCATGAAGAAAGACAAACGTAATAAGGCGGAAATAACAAATAAAAAAATATGAAAAGTTGAAAGGAATTAGAGGTTGCACATTTGCACTACACCGACTGAAAGAAAATTCATATTTCCATAGATTTTCATCACATTTATTAGTTAAAATATTCTTCCGCAATACTATATTTGACTTCAACAAATTTTGACTAATTAACCTCCTCCCATTCTGTGTTTAAGTTTGATTCAGGTATCATATTACTTTTTAAAGTATTAATCCTTTATTCAATGTTATCTTTTCTTCTTCAATTTAAAATTTCAATATTCAAATCAAAATGTGCCGGTGACACAATTGTTTAAAAATTGAAGATATCACATGGTTGATTTAGATATAAGATGCTTCACTAGTCTATATAATCCATATTCAGAAAATTGAGTTGATTATAGCCGACTTCTGGTATTCTGCATTTCTTTTTTTCATATCCACAGAAAGAATAAGATTGAATATATTGAATTAGCTATTACTATATTTTACCTTTGATAGTGTTTTATATAGGATTACTAGCGGTTTTTGTTCCATTACATTTTTTTTTATTGACAGAATACATAATTGGACGGTTAAACTTAATTTTTTTTGTCACTTGGACACTTAAACATAGAGTTGTTCCTATTAGGTCCTTCAACTAAGCCACATATGTGCCAATTAGACACTTTATAGTGACATAATTGAGTGCGTAGGAAAAGACGCGTGAAAATGAGAAAAAAGTTATGGATTATTATTATTATTATTATTATTATTATTATTATTATTATTATTATTATGACATTCTAATATACTATTCCAATTAAAGCGAACTTTTACCTTACATTCTATTTCTCTTCTTCTTCTCGTGAACCCATTTTTCCTCTTAATTTTTTTTAAAAAAAAGTATAGTATACATGAATTTGACTATTCTCATTTTGCATGCTTGTTCTCTTTGCACGGCACTTGTAAGCTACTAGAATAAAACTTTACAAACTAGAACGCACAAGTGGTTGATAGAAGTTGCATTTTGACATTAACAACTTTTAACAAAAATAGTACTTCAGCAAAAGAGCAAAGCTGTCAAATATACAAATGCAGCTATTTCATAAGCAAAGAAGAAAGCCTTAAAAGCTATCAAATATACAACTGTGGCTAATTACATATCCGATAATTTTTATAAAAGTTTTTCTCAGATGGTCTACAAAGTGTCTAATTGGCACATATGTGATTTAGTTTAAGGGTCTGATAGGAACACTCTATGGTTAAGTGCCCAAGTGATAAAAAATGCCAAGTTTAAGGGTCCAGTTATGTATTTGGCCTTTTTTATTATTATCATAATTATTGTCCTTCAACTTATTTATTGTCGCTTACGCCGTTAATATTATTTGTCTGTTTTCTGTTGATGTTACAGATTGTCTTTGAGCCGAGGGTCTCCCGGAAACAGTTAGACCTTTGCCCCAGACCTCATTTGTGNGGGGGGGGGGGGGGTGCTAGTCGAACTATTCCACTCTCTATCTTCATAACTCTTTCTCGTCTCCTTCAATAATGTTAAGCAACATGAACAAGAGGAAGCAAATGCGTGTACCTTCCTTACCAGAACTAGAGAATCTAATTGGTGTAGAGCTAATTTTCCCCTCCACTAATTAGTCTAATTTCAATGAAATTTATTGGAGATATCCAACTATTTTGTTGGCAAAATTAAGAACAAGTATCAAACCTAAAGTGTCTCGAATGTGAGATCCAGGAAACCTCCATTTTGACAATGAATTCATAGGCCCTTTTTTGTTTTTTGACTAATAGTTGAAAAAGGGCTAGTTTGGTCCCCTAATGCCAAGTTGCTCTCATTTGATTCTCTTGATGCTTCATTTAGTCAAATTTGACCTCATTTTAGATTAGCATAATCCCCGGCTGAAAATGTTTTAGATTAGATAACTTTTGTGCATCGCTAATGTTTCTTTCTCTTTTGGAAAATTGAAGATGGAAATAATAAATCTCGTCACTACTAACATATATACGGAGTATATTAGGTCGGTTGTGCTCATGTTACACTTCTGTATTTTGTGTGCAGATCTTGGAGCTGATAGCTGTGAAAGACGAAGCCTGGCATTGAAGACGCCCCAACATTCCAGATTCAAGCTACCTTTTATTCATGATAGTTAGAACTTAAAATTCTATTTATGTAAACTTCAAATAGATACTGTATTTATTCTTCATATCAGCTTGTAAATCTGATTATAATGGTTCATGACTTGTACTATCAGTCATTTGAAAGTTGTATAAATTTAAGTTATTTCACTTATTGGCTTCATATTATTTTCTGGGTAGGAATGAAAAAAGATTATTATTATTATTATTATTATTATTATTATTATTATTATTATTATTATTGTTGTTGTTGTTGTTATTATTATTTTTGCTAACTCTGAAATCGGGATCCGTACGTCCACATACAAAAACTCACTTTTCTTGGATATTACTTTAATTAAAAGGTACTACTACTCGGTGGTAAATTTATCTACATTGAATGAAATTCTATTAAATGATAGTATTCACTACTTATTACTTTTCCCCCAAAACAAATGGGGTTCGGTATTGCTTTTTCTAGTCTCGTTTGAATTTACAGTTTTTCTAGTCAAAAGTAGAGGAGTAGAAAAAGTTGCTGTTAGAGATACTCCATTCCTAGCCAGAAAATAATTTATAAAGTATTTGTAACGGGACAAAATTGTATAATTATTTAGTTGTTTTTAAGAACCCATAGGAACATATATTATCTGGCATTCCGCGTAGTCTTGTGCTAGTCACAGGTACTTACAAATGAATGGTGAGTACGACTCATATATAACAAAAGAATGAAACATAACTGGTGATATAACCAAGATCTTCTTCGTCATCATGGAATATATGAATATTAAAATGGTAAATTTGCGTCACGGTCGAAGGCTCTAGATTTATAACCAAATCATATGTTTTGATAATATTTTTTTAAAACTACGGCAATTTAGAGCTTGTTTGGATGGTTGTTACCTACCATATTGTATCGTATTGTTAAATTAAATACGGTATTTGTTTTAATTATTACTTAAATTTTATTGTATCGTATCGTTAAATCTGTCGTTACGTAACGACGAAATGTGCCACTTTATGTAACGAACGACTTGGTGTGGTCGCGTCTGTAGACAATAAATTGCGTCAAGAAAATAAAATCAAAACCGAAAATATCGCAACAATCGTAATATTTTATTTCGAATATTTGAGTGTTACAATCTCTATGAATCCTCTGATTCTTCTTTCCAGTATAAATTCAAGGCCTTTGAGCTTGATCTTGAATTTGAATTTCATGTACCCGTCGCGAGCACTTTGATTGTTGCCACAAATTTTATCACGAACAAGTAGCCTTGTTCTTGAACGCCTTGTATTTGATTTGACTTCATTCTTGATCTTGAATACTTGATCTGTTCTTCGTTCTTGAACTTGAACTTGATTTCTTGAACTTGAACTTGAACTTGATTGCTTGAAGCTTGAAACTTGTGGAGGAATTTACAATGTTTGATCCACGAGCTCTTTCTTGCTTCTTGTTATAACTTCTGGTCTCTTTTCTGAGTTATGAAGAACCCTATTTATAGTTGTGGAAGGGAAGAGTTGTAATAAGAACAAACTCTCTCCGACCAATCAAATTGAAGTGTGACATGGCCGCATTTGATTAGCCAGAACATGTCACTTGCACACGTGGCGCGATTTCATTGGCCTTTTAGTGTGGCTTGGCATGCCTTGTTATTTTGACACGTGGCATGATCCCATTGGCTCTTCCATTTGATTTGGTGTGCCACGTCATTTGACACGTGGCACCAAACTCGGCCTCTAGGAAGATGACATCTTAGGCTTAATAAAGTGGACTCATCACTTTAGCTCAATTAAATGGGTTAGCCCAATGGATTAAGACTCATTTATTTAAGGATTTTTTTACATTCATATGCCACATAGGAAATCTTATTACCTTCAGGTTTGTCTTAATTACACTTAGTATACCAAATTACCAATTCTATACTATAATTAATTAAGGGTATAATTAATTATATATTTTTTACTCTTTAATTAAAGGAATCTGTACGTTTCTCTCTCCTAACCCCTCAGTCTCATCCACGTTTTACCCATACCCACGTTCTTTTTACCATTTTCCATCTTCTTAAACCAAATTCCCCCTCTAAATTCACAGAAAATTGAAGAAACCCTTCAACAAAGTTGGTTCCTCATTTTACTCCAATTGAAGTTCATCAATGAAGAGCAACAAAGTTCATCAAAATTGAAGTCAAATCTTCAAAGTTCATACATGCATTTACCTTCAGCTTCAAATTTTCTCAATGAAGAACAACAAACCTTCAAAGAGACAAGAGAGCAGCAATTCCACCATTGACAGTCATTAAAAAGTTTTGAAGCTTTGAAATCAAATTTGGATTTTTAAAAATCATTATTTATTTTAATTGGGTGTTGTTGAAAATAATTGGGAATATGTTTTGGAGTTTATATCTTAATTTTGAGGGGTTTTGGTGAAGATTTAGACTTGATTTTGGCTGAATTTCAGAAGAAGAAGAAGAATTATATTGCAGCAGTTATAGATAAATTGTAGATAAATTGTAGACTATTTTTTGCAAAAGATTTTGTAGAAGTTTTAGTCGTTTTGGATTTGTGAAAACAGAAAACAATGCATCTACAATCAGAATACAAATAATCTACAATTTATCTATAAAATATCTACAAACTGGATACATTGAATTTTAATATCCCAATTCTCATTTCAATTGTAGCATAATTGGCATTTTCGACATAATTACGTTTTTTGCATAAGATTTGTAGAAGTTTTAGTCGTTTTTTTATTTGTGAAAACAGAAAACAAAGTACTTACAATTAGAATACAAATTATCTACAAAATACTACAAACTGGGTACATTAAAATTTTATATCCCAATTCACATCTAATTGTAGCATAATTGTAATTTTTGACATAATTATGTTTTTTCAGAAGATTTGTAGAAGTTTTAGCCTTTTTATATTTGTGAAAACAGAAAATAAAGTATCTACAATCAGAATACAAATAAATAATCTACAATTTATCTACAATTCCTGCAATATGTCTTCTTCTTCTTCTTCTTCGAGTTTCAATCTGAATTTCAGTCAAAACCAAGTCTAATCTTCACCAAGACCCCTCAAAATTGAGATAAAACTCCAAACCATATTTCCGATTATTTTCAACAACACCCAATCCAAACAAATAATGATTTTGAAAACCCAAATTTGAATTCAAAGCATTCATGCTTTTTAATAGCTATCAATGGTGGAAAATATCTGGAAGAATATTTACTTCCATAATTGTAGCGCGCCTAAATAGGAATATCTGGAAGAATATTTACTTCCATAATTGTAGCGCGCCTAAATAGGAATATCTGGAAGAATAAGATTTGATCTGATTTACGCTAAATCTTTTTAGAATATTTTGTTCCTCAACTTTATCTCGACAAATTAGGAAGATTCAGCTACTATTAATTAGTATTTAATGATCGGTATAATAACTGTAGAAAAAATGTGGACAGGGCAGGTAAATTAGAAACTATGCACATTTTTGGTAATAAGGTTTCATATATGGTATAGGAAAGAAAAAATCTCTTTATTTAATCCATATATATTGGACATATATAATTAATTCAAATTATATTAGCTCATATATTTATTTGGACCAACATATCTTGAATTTAAAATATAATCTAAATTATTTTAATAAAATATATATCCCTACAAATATCCCCTACTTCAAGGCTTATCATAGCGTAGACTGATCGAGACTCAAGGATTAGGCTCGAAGTATACGTGTGTGTGTATATATATTACTTGAAAGCCACCCCGAAATAGAATCCTCACTTTTCTTGAATTAAGAAAAGTATTAACATGTTACTTGGATTGTATGAATATATGCAATGACCAACCATCAGTTACGTTGGATATCAATGAAACTGTTTTTGCTCTTTGCAATAAAGAGACTTTCTATTTTTTATTCAACATAGAATTCTTTACGTGGCTATCTTGATGGGACAATTCTATTTGTATAGGCAATTATCATCCACATATTACTCATTGTACATGAAGTGTTTTGCAAATTTTCAAATCCTACTCCAACTCAAAGTGGTCGAATTGATACTGACCAAAGATTAACCTGCCGTGAGCAACCAAATTCTAGGAGACATATCATATTACTGATTCCCACATCGTTATTATGCCTTTGCAAGCCATCCTCGGCACTTGTATATATAGACGCATGCTCTCCAATCGTGAATATCAATATCCTCCACTTGCAAGCTACCTTGTGTTCATTTTTAACTGCTCGGAAGCATTGACGCGAACATAATTTCTTCTTATTTTCTTGTGTTTTTCTTATTTTGTTGTCTTTTTTTTAGGTCAAGCGAGAAAGATATATTCTTGTTCAACAAGATGATCCACGCATGAAGAAGGCGGTCTTAGGGTGTGAGGGGATGGGTACTCATCCCTGTCCAAATATCAGAGAGATTGCTTTCATGGCCCGACTACCGGAGAGATCACTCTTAATGTGGCCCGACTACCAGAGAGATTACTCTCAAAATTGCCCGACTACTGGAAAGATTACTCTCAATGTGGCGCGACTACCGGAGAGATTACACTCAATGTGGCCCGACTACCGGAGAGATTACTCTCAATTTGGCCCGACTACCGGAGAGATTACTTTCAAAATGGCCGACTACAGGAGAGATTACTCTCAATGTGGCCCAACTACCGGAGAGATTACTCTCAAAATGACCCGACTACCAGAGAGATTACTCTCATGTGGCCCGACTACCGGAGAGATTACTCTCAAAATAGCCCGACAACCGGAGAGATTACTCTCAATATGGCCCGACTACCGGAGATACTACTCTCAATGTGGACCGACTACCGGAGAGACTACTCTCAATGTGGCCCGACTACCGGAGAGATTACTCTCAATGTGGCCTGATTACCGATGAGCATTTCATCCATTTAGACCTTTGTACCCATTCTAATATTCTCGATTTGAACTTTGATGATCCTCCTTTTCTTTTCTTTTTTTAGCACGAAGAGATGGCAAATTTCAGGGACTATACCTCACCTTCCTCCAAACTTAGATATCTCATAAACGAGACTGAAGATGGCATAGAAAAAACCAAGCTTTTGGTTCACACCTCACAAGCTAGCTGTTATGCAGCCTCATGGCCTCCTCTGAGGAACTCCCTTCATGTACCTGGAACACAAATCAATTTCTAATCCATTATCCAAGATGTGGTCTCTCCAAGTGCCAATCCATCGCCATGTAAATATTTCTAGCACCCTTCCAAACCTAGGAAGTGGCATAATTCAAGGCGAAGTACATTGGGAAAACACAACAACAATCGAGGGCGAGTATCATCATATTCCAGGATATTGGGAATGGGCTGAAGATGTACTTGGTGGAAGCCAACAAACTCTGAGTACAACAAAGATTTACGATGCTGTCTATGCCTCACTTTTCACTTATGATCGAAACTTGAACATTTTGCAAGCATTTTGTGAGGCGTGGTGCCCCAAAACGAAGACACTTCTTACATCAGTTGGGGAGCTATCTATATCTCTTTGGGACTTACATATCCTTTGGGGTTTGTCCATTGTGGGTTCTCTGTACGAAGAAGTGGTACCTAAGACAAGAGAAGCCATCGGTTTGGATGAAAAACAAAATAGATTTATTTCCCGATCTTGTGATTATTTATTTGCTGCATTTCATCATCTTAAGGAAGGTATGGGTGCTACCCAAAAGGTCTCCTTCATCAAGTGGACAAGTTTTTGGTATTAAAAAACTTTAATATATAGACCTGCCCCGCTGCGAAAGGAAAAGAAATCCGCACGCCTAAAGTGAACACATAATCCTAACAGAGTTATTCCCGAGACGTCTAGGTGGTCGAGGGACCAAGAAACTATATTATCCAACCTTAGGGTGAGGTTTGACAAGAAAGATAAAACAAATGTAGCAGCATTCTTATCAATTTGGATATGTGCCTTTGTGTTTCCCAAGGTAAAAAACTCCATTTGTCCTGAAACTTTTAAGATGGCAAGCATAATGACAAGCAGGCGAAAGATTAGCCTTGCAGTCCCAGTTTTGGCGAGTATCATGGTTTGAATAAGATTTCGCGTTCTTCCCAACTTGATCAGGTCAAAGTTTCTTTTCCCATTCATTATCTTTACGGCTGGCTCGCACATTACTTCAAAACCCACTATCCACTTTCTAAGGGTCCGTCTATCCCTTTGATGACGGCATACTCAGGAGAGGGAGCTACGAGGTACTTTGACGAGAAGGATGGAAGAAAACGCATCCACAATGGGGAGGATATAGTTTGTACACCAATAATGTTAACCAATTCCCGTCCTTATTATTACATGGATAACGATGCCTCTCAAGAGTTGGAGTCAAATTACTTTACGAGCTTACGTTTTAATTACCTCCCTTTGAGGTATGGTATCTCATTCATCATCAAGCCATATAGCCCGCGTCGGTTTGGTCATCAATTTGGGTTTTACCAGAACGTCCTCGGATTTTTGGAGAACGATATCCATAACGCCTCTCTAGATGAAGGAATCAGATTTTGGAGGATTTGCACACTGTATCGGTCTATGTCATGTGCGGTTTTCCCCCCCAATGGGAGATCCTATGGAGAAGCCTTTCTGCACTAATTATATGTCTTGGTGGGAGAAAGCACATGGGAAGTTTCTCGAGAATAACTTACAAGCTTTGGTAGAAAATATTGGGCTAAAGCCTACAACTCCTTTAGGAGGTGAAGATCAAGGTGTTGGAAAGACGCTCCCAAAAGTTAAAACAAACACCAACTCCAATCCCAAAAGTAGTTACATAACATAAAAAAAGGAAGATTAAATCCTCAAAGGCAGCTTTGAAAGAAGTGGTGTATACTTCAACAGTTATAGAGAAGCACCCTCCATTTCTTCCATTTAACATGAGGGTTCTTCAAGATAAAAGCTAGAGTACCAATGAAGATCAAAATTAGAAAAGGAAACGGCCTAACCTAGTAGAGATCGTAGAGGTTCAAAGTGTTGATAGTCCCTCAAGAACGCATACAGCTTGTAACAAAGAAGTAAAATACAATCACCTCGCCTTTTCCCTTCTTTTTTTTATGAGTAGCTTCACTATAAATTATATACTTTCTTTGCCTTTTCTTTATGCAGTTAAACGTCATTGGGCATCCGATGTTATTCCTTACGACAAGACGCAAGTGAGTGATGAATCTATCAGAGGGCCTACGTGTAAAGTGAAGTCATCTTCAACGGCGTCATATCTTCCTCATGACAAATCCCTAAAAATACAAACTCCAAATGATATAACTTGCATTCCACCAATGACAAATACAGAGGTATCTATACTTGAAGGAAAAAGTATTGTTTTTAATCGCAAAAAGGAATTCATCTTGGGACTTTGGGAGGATATTTGCAATAGGCTCTCCAAAACTCATTCGGAATTTCTCTCATCTTATAGGGAGCAAATCATTGAGATTTTCGAGGATATGAAGAAGACGAATATTTTGGATCTTTCTCCATTAGAAGATTTACTGAATTCTCTTTTTAAACTTGCCGCATCATATGACCAAGAGCGATCCAATATGGCTGATAAGACGAGTGAAGATGAGAAGCTAGAGCTGATTTCCAAAGCTAAAGAGCGTCTCGAATCGTTCAAACTTGAAGCAAGTGAAAAAGTCAAGGAAGTTTCCTCTAGTGAAAAGAAACTGAAGAGAGTTGTGAAGAAGTTGCAGACATTACAACAAGAGAGGGAGAACCTCGAAGGTGTTATAGAAGCGACTCAAAAGGAGGTTGAGGATATTCAAGCAAAAATTTCAACTGCCGAGACTGAGGTCTCTTCATATGACAACGTAAATTTGTTGACTGTGGATGATTCGGCCAATTTGAAAGAGAAGAAGAAGAACATGGAGACTAGCTGTCAAGAATTAATCAACTCCAAGTTTTGTTTAGATTAGGCTATTAGCATTATCTCCCCTTTTATCTTTATATTAGGTTGACCTAGTGGATATTTATTTCATCTTAAATAAGATTGCTTCTCTTTTGCTTTACCTAGCCCGACATTTATCTTAGTTGCATAATTTCCCGCTTTATGCGCATGTAATAAAAGACTCATATCTTGTGTTGGGAGAGTCCAAATAACGAACCATTTGATTTTTAAAAAATTAGACTTCAATATATAAAACTAATCCAAAACTTAGAATCAAACACCTTCAGAATTGACCCAGATAATATTTTAAAACCAACTATAGATTCCACCACGTAGGAAATTTCATATCTGTGCAGTCTCACCAAAAAAGTCGTATCTTGGTATAGGAACGCCGAAATTATGAACCGTTTATTTATCGAAAACTAGACTTCAAAATCTAGAACATATCCAAAATTCTCAATCAAACAACTTTAGAATCGTCCCAGACAATATTTTGAAATCAATATTATATTGCACCACGCTATCAATTCCAGATATGCGCAGTCTCACCAAAAAAATCATTTCTTGGTGTAGAAGCCTCGAGATCGGAAGATGTCTTACTTGCCATAAATCGGAATTTAAGAGTTATATTCTCACAAATATCTTGGTTTCAAGTCTCACTGAATTTGAAACATAATGCCAAACAATCTTTTCCTTATACTTGTGCTTCCTTTTGACGTCTCTCTTCTCTTCCCCTTTTTTTTAAGGCGGAGAGCGGACTTGGAGACCAACAAACTTGAAGGTTTGGAGAACCTAAAGATATAGAGAATCCCTGGACTTCAATGCAAATACTTGACATCCTCCTAAAATCGGCCCATTGAAAATATCAATTTACCATGGAGGGTTGCCCCCTTTAAATCAAATGAGATCAAAATTCAACAGGAGGATGGCGTTTCACCGTGATCTTACATTCCTTCATACTTCATTTGAACAAAAATTGGGGCAATATGTATCTTTTGAACTTATGCGACTGAACTTAGAATGAAACTCTAAGTTGCCTACGTACCTCGGTGAAGAGGAACAAATCATACCGTAGATCAGACAGGGTAGATTTTTTTTTGGGACGTACAAAGTTTATACTTTTGTTGGCCAGGAGTGTAGCAACATGCAGTTTAGGCTCGTGCGTCAAGGAGCGTCATGAACTATAGTTTAGGCTCGTACGTCGAGGAGCATTGCAACTTCAAGGATAATACTTTTTTAAGAATTTGCCATTGATGGGACCGTCTCATGCCATCTACATCAACCAGCTTGTAAGTCCCACTTGAATAAGCTTCTTGTACGACATATGGCCCATCCCATTTTGAAGTGAACTTCCCTACAGGTTTATGGGAAGTAATTATGGATCTTCATCAGCAAGGACTTGATCTCCTAAAGGATCTCGGGCGAACTCTTTTATTGAAGGCGCAAGATAATCGAGCTTGATAACATTCAAGACTCTGTTGAGCTTCCAACCTCTTTTCATCAAGAGATTCTAACTCTGCTAATCAAAGTCGATCATTTCTTCATCAGTGATCGCTTCTTGAATAGCCAGTCATAACGAAGGTATTTGATGCTCAAGTGGCATGACGGCTTCGACTCTATAAACAAGTGAATAAAGAGTCGCCCATGTTGGCGTGCGGTGAGTCGTCCTATATGCTCATAGACCTTCTTCCATACGGTCATTCCAATCTCGTTTGGATTTGGAGACGACTTTATTTAACAAGTTGCATAAGGTCTTGTTGAATGCCTCAGCTAGACCATTGGAGGCAACATTGTACATCAAAAAGTTACGTTGCTTGAAGCCAAAGAGATCACAAATCTTGTTCATCAACCTATTATCGAATGGCTTTCTATTATCCGTTATTATGTAACGAGGAATGCTAAAGCGATAAATAATGTTTACCCGGATGAAACTTGCAACATTTTCCTTCCTTACTTCCTTAAGAGCAACAGCTTCAGCCCATTTTGAGAAGTAGTCAGCTGCAGCTAAGATGTATAGGTGCCCACCAGAGGACTTTGGCAGTGGTCCAACAACATCCAATCCCCAAGCGTCAACTGGTCAGGATGCAATAGTCGGGTACAACACTTCAGGAGGTTGATGAATAAAATTCGCATGGAATTGACAACTCTTGCATCTTTGAGCATAGTCCAAACAATCTTTTACCATCGCTAGCCAATAATATCTCATCCTTTTTATATAGAAGTGTAGCTTTGGTCCAGACTGGTGTGACCCACATACCCCAGAATGTGCCTCTTGCAAAGCTTGGAGAGCTTCTTTTTCTCCTAGGCATCGCAAGAGTACTCCCTCAAACGATCTTCTGTATAGCGTATCCTTGTAGTAAAGGAAGCGAGGTGCACGACGACGGATTTCAGTCCTCCTCCTAGGATTTTCTGGAAGTATCCCATAGCATAAGTAGTCGATAATTGTTTGCTGCCGTTCTTCTTTCTCAACTTTAGAAACAGCAACAAGATGCTTGAGTTCATTTTCTTCACCTTTAGCCTCATTTGGTGGTGGTACTACCCATTTTTGGCAAACGGTAACTTGTGTTTGGTCATGCAGGGCTAATGATGAAGCTAGAGCAGCTAAAACATCAGCCTTCTTATTTTCTTTCCTTGGAACATGTTGAATAGTCACATCACCGAGACACCCCATCAACTTTTTAGCGTAATCATGATATGGGCATAGTTCGGACTTCTTAACCTTGTAACTACCCAAAAGTTGATTGACCACTAACTGTGAGTCACCAAAGACTTGCAATTGCAATTGCTTCATATCAACGGTCATTTCAAGCTCAAGTATTAATACTTGATACTCAACAACGTTGTTGGAATAGAGTTGTATCAAGGTGAAGGAGTAGGGCAAGACTTCACCTTGGGGAGTGAGAAATACTACGCCAGCCCCGGCTCCCCCACGATGCGCCCAGCACCATCAAAGTACATCTTCCATGAAGGTTGAACTTCAACGATCATTGCATCCTCATCATGTAGTTCATCAGTTAGCTCCCAGTCATCAGGTATCGGATGATCTGCCAAGAAGTCTGCCAATACTTGTCCTTTTACAGCCTTTTGAGGGATGTACAAAATCTCAAATTGTTGAAATTGGAGGTACCATCTCACTAGTCGATCACTAAGAATAGGTTTTGACATCACGAACTTGATGGGATTTGCTTTAGAAACAAGACAGACAACATGAGCTTGAAAGTAGTGCTTCAACTTTTGAATTGAGAAGACTAGCTCCAAACACAACTTCTCAATTGGCGAATAATTCAACTCGCTAGGTCTCATCATCCTGCTCACGTAGTAAAGAGAGTTTTCTTTCCCCTCACTATTTTCTTGGGCCAACAGTGCTCCAACAGACCTTTCCTGTGCCGCAATGTATAGTATCAATGGCTTTCCAGGTATAGCAAGTGCTAAAATTGGAGGCTTCATCAAGTAGGTTTGATACTTTCGAAGGCATTGCTACAAGCTTGGTCCCACTTGAAAGGAACGCCTTTCTTCATGAGGCGACTAAATGGTTGGCACCTCCCAGCCAGGTTTGATATGAATCTTCTAAGATATGCTTGCTTTCCTTGCAGACTTTTCAATTCATGGATATCTCGAGGCTCAAGCATTTTCAAAATGGTATCCACTTTGGCTTGATCAATTTTGATCCCTAGATGTCGGACAATGAAGCCAAGGAACTTTCCAGAAGTAACTCCAAAGGCACATTTCAATGGATTCATCATAAGTTGGTACCTCCGGAGCAATTCAAAAACCATCCTCAAGTCTTTCATGTGGTCTCCCTTCTCTCTTGATTTCACCACCAAGTCATCAACATAGCATTCGACATTCGCGTGGAGAAAATCGTCGAAAATATTCTGCATAGCCCTTTGGTAAGTAGCACCGGCATTTTTCAAGCCAAAAGGCATTATCTTGTAGAAATAAATACCCTTTGGGGTACGGAATACAGTAAGCTCTTCATCTTTTGGTGCCATGCATATTTGGTTATAGCCCGACGAACCGTCCATAAATAACATTGTCTCGTATCCAGTAGTAGCATCGATCATCAGTTCTGGAATGGGAAGCGGGAACTCATCTTTTGGACACGCATTGTTAAGATCCCTAAAGTCAACGCACACTCGAATCTGGCCATTTTTCTTCCTTACAGGGACAATACTTGAAACCCATGTTGGGTACTTAACTTTACGAATAAAGCCAGCTTCGATGAGTTTGTTAACTTCTGTTTCAATCAAGGGAACCAAGTCCGGCCTAAAATGCCTTTGATCTTGTTTAACAAGATGAGCACCATTTTTTACTGCAAGGTGATGGACTGCTACTTTCGGGTCCAAGCCAGGCATCTCTTTGTAACTCCAAGCAAATACATCCCTGAACTCTTTGAGTAATTCAATATAAGTGCTTTCTTTGTCAGCTTCAAGTAAAGCACTTAGGAAGGTGGGTCTTGGTTCTTCATCGGTGCCAAGGTTAACTTCTTTTAAGGCATCAGCTGTCGTCTTCACGCCTTCTTCAAGTTCAGGTGGAGCATCTTTCGCATCTTCATCTTCTTGAGGGTCCCCATCATTGAAGGATATGTGATAACACGGTGAAACATCCTTCAATTCCGCATAATCTTCCATCGAAGATGGAATGCCATTCTTGATTCGTACAGTAACATGATATGAAGAACCTACAATTTTTTCGTCTTCATCATGTGCCTTAGTATAGACCACAATATATGGCTTTACCTTTAGTACTTATTTACATAAAACCACAAGTTTTGTTTGTCGCCTCATTCTAGAAGGAACCAAACATTGGAAATCCTTAGAGATCTCCTGGATTTTGGGTGAAGCGGGTGTTCTTATGCTTTGAAAATTTCTCTGGAACTTGTTCCCTTTCTTTAGTGGACCCAATCTTTCAAACACGGAGGTCCTCACAGGTGATCTTCCAAGTCAATCAAACATAGAAGGCTTATTAGAAGTGGATGATTCATCTTCCACAATGATATAGTTGTTTCTCGCCCTTCTTATTGAGATGTGCACTGGTAACGGTTGCTTGTATCCCAAACCTTCACGTGGTTGCCTCTTTGCAACTTCTGATGGGAGCTTCCCTAACTTTGACGGCTCACTGGGATTGTATCCGGCTTTTGCAAATAGCTTGTAAGCGTTAGGGTCAAAACCTTCATCTGTTCTCTTTATAGGGAGTTCCACATTCTGCAAACGATTTTGGGCTACAAACCCTGCAAGTGGCATTGAGGACGACTTTACTGCCTCAATTCGTTTGACCGAAAAAGTTAACTCCTTTAGCGTGTTGACTTGGCGGTTAGATGATTCACTTTCATCTTTCTTCTTTTTAGGGACATATTGGAGTGTCGGACTTACTTTCTTTCCATAAGACGTAATATTCCCTCTATAAGATTTATTCGCGTTGGGTTGTACCTCCTTACTAGCAACTTTGGCTTCACCAGTAGTCACCTCTTCTATTTTAGTTGAGGGCTCTTTTTTCTTTCTTTTCATGCCATCATCAGCTTTCATCTCCTTCACAATGCGGTTTTTCAAGTAGAACTTTGCATCGGTGAAGTGTGACTCAGCCTCGGTGAATGGCTCATCATCAGCAACTACCGTCTTCTCGACTTCATCGTCGTAGTATTTTAAACATTGATGGTAGGTAGATGGAACTACTTTATTCTCATGTATCCAAGGCCTCCCAAGCAAAATATTTCATGAAGTCTTCGCATCGATCACATGCAGCCACACACTTGATTGCATATCTTCAATAGTGATTCCCAGCCTGATCGTGCCTATGGCTCTTTGCCCACCTTGGTTGAATCCTTGGATCATCACATGACTTTCTGAGAGTTAGTTCATGGGAATACCAAGTTCTTTCACAGTGTGGATTGGCAAAATGTTCAATGAGGATCCTCCATCAACCAAAATCCGATTTACCCTTTCATCACACATATAGCCAACCGGGTACAATGGGCGGTTATGAGGAGTGTCACCTAGCAAAAGATCGTCATTTATGAATGTACCCTTTTCCTCACAAGCATTAACTTCTTGAGGAGTGGACTCGATGAGCTTTTCCGAAGATGGTGCCAATGGTAGGTCATCCCTCTTTTCTTCCCCTTTGTCAGCATGGCAACAAGAGGCATCAATACCCTCATGGGAAATCTTCGTGCGGAACCAACTTGGTAAAAACTCCTCCAAGGTCATTGGATTTCGTGGCTTTTGAGAATGGTGTATCTCCACTTCTGCTTTCTTCAAATGCCTAACTGGATTCTTTTTCGTTGGTCTTTTCACCATCATCTACCTTATTAGTTGTTCTATTGAATCTTTTCGTGGGCTCCTTTTATGGTGCCTACGACGATTCACCAATGTCCAACCTTCATCATAATTAGGTTGATTGACTTCAGCTTTGTCGCTCTCCAGTAATTCTTCATCTTTACTTTCTTTAAAACTACATAAGTCATCCGGATTGAATGAGCCAAAGGTGATAGAGACTTGGTTTGTGATTGCTTTCTCATCTTCAAGCACGATCTTCTTTTCGCGAGCCAAGTCCATGACTTTATCCTTGAAGAAAAAGCACTTCTCTAGAGGGTGGCCTACAAGTCAGTGATATTTGTAGTAATTTGGGTCATTTGTTTTCCCAACTTCATTTGGTCGCTTCATCTATGGAAGCTCAATGAGATTTAACTCGAGGAGTTCTTCGAAAATGTGTGACACATCAGAATCCAGGAATAGGTACTCTTTCTCCTGCATTTCTTTTAAAGTCAACTTTCCACTTGGATTGTCTTGAAAAGAAGTGGATTTCATACTCTGCTTCTTGCTCATCTTCGTCGTGAACTTCATAGGTGACGTATTGACATTCATAGCTTCTTTGCTTTCATACTTGGGTACGAACTTGCTCCACTTCCTGACTTCTTTCTTGTCATTCGCTTTGCGAGGTTCATAGATAGGCAGTCTTTCATTTCCAGTAGAGGCCATGCTCAATTCCATGTCATGGGCACGAGTTGCAAGCTCTTCAAATGTGCTAGGCTTGATACCTTGCAAGATGTAGCGCAATCCCCAATGCATGCCTTAGATGCACATCTCTATGCTTGAAGCTTCACTAAGCCTGTCTTTGCAGTTGAGGCTTATATTCCTCCAACGATTGATAAAGTCGATAACTTGTTCCCCCTTTCATTGACGAGTATTTGTAAGTTCTATCATACTCACAGTACGTCTCGTACTATAAAAGCGATTGAGGAACGCTTGCTCTAGTTGATCCCAGCTATCGATAGATCCAGCCTCGAGGTCTATATACCAGTTAAAAGCATTTCCTTTTAGTGAGCGGACAAACTGCTTGATAAGGTAATCTTTATAAGTCCCGCCATTGTTGCACGTCTCCACGAAGTGCGCAACATGTTCCTTGGGGTTATCTTTGCCATCAAACTATTGAAACTTCGTAGGTTGATAGCCAGCAGACATCTTCAACATATCGACCCTTGCAGTGTACGGCTTTGCATATGTAAGGGAGGATTTGGTAGCAACTTCGTATTTGTTCTTAATGGTTCCTTCGATGAACTCCTTCATTCGATCGATTGGAATCATCCTTTCAGATGAGACAGGGATAGCCTTAGTGGATGTTGCTTGTCTTGGGGGAGAGTCACTCTCTAGAACTTTTAGGAGCTTTCCGGGTGCATGGATAGATTCTTCTTCTATCAAGATTCCCACCCTGTCTGTTAGCTTGTAAATTCTAGTCTCTTGATTTTGCATGCATTTGGTCAAGCCAGCGATTGCTTCCGTCAAGTTTGCCAACTGCTCCTCCATAAATGAAGTGTTTGTCACCATGGCTTGCATGATTGTCGTGGATGGCGGAGAGTAGCATAGATTTTCACATAGATTGATCCTTGATTGGCTCACGCTATGTGGTGTAAGTGGGGAGGATCCATTACTTGAAACATCATCATCTTCCTTCACAGTAGAGTGCTTGGAGCCTGAGAGGTCAAGCAGAGCAAGAGTTTTCTTGATCTTTTCAGCAACATCGCTCACTCCTTCAGATGCGTTTGTAGAAGATCTTGCTCCTTTTGAAGATGAAGATCCGAAAACATGGGTTGATGCGGACGACACTTGGGTGCTTGTTGTCCTAAAGAGCTTGCTTTGCTCCTCGTAACTGGTCCGAAGCTTCTAAAGGTGACATCGAGGATGCTTTCCATATCAACATAGAACCTGGAATTAGCAGCCTTGGTGGAAGTTGAACCGGAGCTGATTTTCTTCAAAGTCATTTCAATGTTATTGGTATTTGGTGAATGAAAAGTTGAGATGAGAGGTATAGATTGTCCCACTGGGCGTGCCAGAATTTGTAGACAATAAATTGCGTCAAGAAAATAAAATCAAGACCGAAAATATCGCAACAATCATAGTATTTTATTTCGAATGTTTGAGTGTTACAATCTTTATGAATCCTGTGATTCTTCTTTTCCAATATAAATTCAAGGCCTTTGAGCTTGATCTTGAATTTGAATTTAATTTATCTGTCGCGAACACTTTGATTGCTTCCACGAATTTTATTACGAACAAGTAGCCTTGATCTTGAACGCCTTGTATTTGATTTGACTTCATTCTTGATCTTGAATACTTGATCTGTTTTTCGTTCTTGAACTTGAACTTGAACTTTATTGCTTGAAGCTTGAAACTTGTGGAGGAATTTGCAGTGTTTGATCCACGAGCTCTTTCTTGCTTCTTGTTATAACTTCTGGTCTTTTTTCTGAGTTATGAAGACCCTTATTTATAGTTGTGGAAGGGAAGAGTTGTGATAAGAACAAACTCATTGAAGTGTGACATGGCCGCATTTGATTGGCCAGAACATATCACTTGCACACGTGGCGCAATTTCATTGACCTTTTAGTGTGACTTGGCATGCCTTATAATTTTGACACGTGGCATTGGTGTGCCACGTCATTTGACACGTGGCACCAAACTGGGCCTCTAGGAATATGACATCTTGGGCTTAATAAAGTGGGCTCATCACTTTAGCACAATTAAATGGGTTAGCCCAATGGATTAAGACTCATTTATTTAATCTATATATATTGGACCTATATAATTAATTCAATTATATTAGCCCATATATTTATTTGGACCAATATATCTTGAATTTAAAATATAGTCTAAATTATTTTAATAACTTTATATGCCTACACCGTCGTTACCTTGTCTTTCTAATCTCACCCTTATTATTAAATAATTATATTTTATCATTTACCCTACCTTTTTATACAATAATGGCAAAATATTTTATCACCCCCCTAAACTTGTCACGAATTATTAGTTACAACCTTAAACTATTCGTGGTCTTAATTACCCCCCACCCCAACTAAGCCTTTTGAGAGTCATTACTCCCCTGGACGCAGATGTGGCAAATTGTGTGGGTGCACTCGTCTGCCACGTGGACTTTTCCTGTATATGTGATATTTTTTTTTAAAATAAATATATTTTTACTTTTTTAAGTATGTTACTTTTTTGGATAATTTTTTTCGAATACAATTTACAAAAAAACATGGATAGAACTATATTATTTAGGCTAAATTTTTTTATTTGGCTAAAAATAATAAAGATTAGTTAATATTATTTTGAATTTGACCTTAAAATAAAGATCTATACAATTGAAATAAATAGTCAAGGCATCTAAAAAGTTATAGAAATACATAGTTTGAAATTAATTATTTTTTATATAGCTATAAATTATGGTGCTCTAAACCTATGTATTTTTATAACTTTTTAGATGCCTTGACTATTTATTTCAATTGTATAAATCTTTATTTTCATGTCAAATTCAAAAAAAAAGATTAACTAAAAATTTATTATTTTTAGCCAAATAAAAAAAATTAGCCTAAATAATGTAGTTCTATCCAAGTATAATTATAAATTATATTCTAAAAAAATTATCTAAAAACATAACATACTTAAAAAGGTCAAAATATATTTTATTTTTTCAAAAAAATGCAACATATACAGAAAAA
>MU753001.1:11598-33202 GCA_026770625.1 Nicotiana glauca | reverse complement strand
AGGGAGGGGTAATGGCTTTCAAAAGTCCTAGTTGAGGGGGGTAATTAAGACCATGAATAGTTTAAGGCTAACTAATAATCCGTGACAATTTTAGGGGAGTGGTAAGGTATTTTGCCTACTATAATTTTACCCTGTATCATAATTTTTCTTTATAATATTTTAAGTTTATTGTTTCATATTGTTGGTGCGTGATATATGAAACAATGACAAACTATACAGTTTATCCAAATATTGTATTCATTAAACGATATAGTACAGTACAATACAATACGATAGAAAATATTATGAAACGATATGTAACAACCATGCAAATAAGATATTGTGCCATTAGTATGTCGTAGGCCGAAAATAAATAAATGGGATAATGCATAAAATCCTCCCCTACATATAGCCATATTACCAACTACACACCTTTTCTTCTCGGGGTCCTATTACCCCCTAAACTATTTTAAAGTAAAATTATTTACCTCTTAAAAAGCTACAACCAGATGCGTGCAAAGTGCTGAAATACACGCGCCTAAAATGTGTATTTCTTACTCAAAAACTTTTTTTCACCGTTTTCTCCTTCTTCCTTATTTTTCTATTTGTAGACCTTCATTACCATATTCAGCCAAAAGGCAAAAGCCTCATTTGATGGGTTTTATATTATACTTGTTTGTTATTGTGGTGAAGAACGAAATTCCAACAAAGACCCTTGCTCTGGCGAAACTCCATTGTTGTTGACCATTTTGACTATCCGTGGGTACTTATTGAATCATGTTTGTTGCTCCCTCTAGTTGTAGCTCTATTTCCGTTATTATATATATCTGTTTTTGATTTTTGGGTTATTTTGTGTTGTATTGGATTTTTGCTCCGGCATTTCGCCGTCGAAACGATGTCCCCCTTGTTCGTGCGAGAAGAGATTTAGAAGACGAAGGAGACATATTAAATGGGCAAAATACATAAGTTGCCACCTATCCTTTGGCGCAAATCCCCCTTACACACTTTTTGTGGACGATAATAACATTACACACACAATCTTTTTAAAGTGTATCTAGTACACACCTTCTTTGACCAGGACAAGTAAAAAGTATATCCGTGTAATGCACGCGTTTGATTTTAGCCAGTTTGAAATTATTAAATCCGACCCATTTATTTTTAAATTAACCCTTATTTACTGCCCCACCCGACCCATCCATCTCTTATCTTCCCCGACCCCCACCCTCCAAAACCCCTCATCTCTTATCTTTCCCCACCCCACCCTCCAAAACCCTCATCATCTTTACCGTTGTTTCTTCTTCAACTACAACTCCTAAATATCATGCTACTATTAGGGATTGGTCTCCTAATGTCAGTGGTGCTTGGCCTAAAAGAAGCTACTAGTTGGAATTCTTTGGTTATTGATTTTGTTAATCTTGCTTCTGATTTGGTAGAAATGTGCAATTGTTTCTCCTCTAACTTCAGCAGCCATGGAAGATAAAACCCACAAGAAAATACTCATAAAAAATGTTCTGGCCAAATATCCAAAAAATTTCACCGGCCAGAGTAAGCAAAACTCCATTCATGACAAGCAAAAGGCGTAAAAGAAGAGGGTTTTACCGTAAAATCCATGGCATTAGAGAAAAGCACACGCAGAGATGTAAAAGACCACGGCGAATAGAAATGAAAATCTTGCTCAAGTCGTCCAGTTGGTCAGTTCGTCGGAAAAGGGGTTGGGGACGACGGTATTAGTGTATATGTTTTTTTGTCTTTTCTTTTTGTATTTTGTGTGAAATAATAAAAGGTAGAAAGGGATAAAAAGAAAAAAATTATTTAGACCATTGGATCAATTAATTTAAATCTACAGCGTTCAGATAATCCTGCAAATTCTCATTTTTCACCTCGTCACGCGCTACTTTTTCGTAAAACTTACTTGGTCAAAAGAGGTGTGTACTACATACACATTAGAAAGGTTACATGTGTAATGTTATTATCATTCATAAAAAGTGTGCAAGGGGGATTTGGGCCAAAGGATAGGCAACAACTTATGTATTTTGCCTAATTAAATGTAATTAGTTATGTAATATACAATCAAAAGATGATAATTGTACCTGTTAATCAATTTTAAAATTATTTTTGTAACTTCCACTTGCCCTTAAGAGAGTGTGCACACTCTCTATGCCATGTCAGCACTTAAGGTGATGTCTATTTTACTTTAAAATAGTTCAGGGGTGTAATAAAACCCCGAAAAGAAAAAGTGCGTAATTAGTAATATGGTCATAGACCGGGAACGATTTTGTCGTTATACCTAAACAAATCACAATAATTTACTTTGAACGCGTTAAACTTGAAAATATAATAGTCCAATATCCTGGGTTCGGTCACGCGTTATGCAATGACTATTCCTGTACTTTTGCACTGTCCTTGTGCAGTGAAAACAATTCTACAAAACTTTTATCGAGAAAGAGCATTAGAATAAGGGAATACATAACATAATCTTAATCTTAAAATTAGCTTAGCTCGTCATGCCTAACCTTTGAGTATTACACACCACTAAATTATTATTGTTTTAAACTAATTAAATTGTCTTCTTCTTAGAGACATGGCCAACTAGCCAATTGTTGTGGTCTTGTGTAGTTTCAGAGAATTTCTGTTCCAAAAAAAATAATGGCAGAAAAATACAAGTTTTGGCAAGGTAGCAAATAAGAGCTCATTTCTCTTCTTATATATAAGTAGTTTGGTTCTCCTAAACGAGGAAATACTATAAGCTACAGAGAAACAAGTAAACGTCTCTAGGAAAAACTTCCTCTGCATAATTTTCGACCATTTTCTGAGGAAAGTGAGACAATTCTCAGGTTAGTAAAAGTTCTTTCAATCCACTTAATCTCTGAATACATGACATCTCTATAAATCTTGTACATAAAACCAAATATTATTTAGATGCATCGCCCTAGTCCTGTCATTCTTCTTGTTCCGCTATTTTCCTTTTCTAAGCACATTCCTTTTTTATGTCTGTCCACATTTATGACCCTGTAGTCTGACCCTTCTCCGTAACCGTTTGTCCACATTTATACCCAATGGCAGATCGAGAGTGCAATCAACATAATATGGAGTATGGATATATATGTGAAAAAAATAATGAAGTTGCAACAAATATTAGATCTTTAACCATTATTTCAAAGTGCAAGTCGAACCCATCAAATTTAAATTCTGGGTCGAACATAAAGGTCGAATCCATCAAATATAAATTCTCGGTAGGAACAACAAAAGCAAGAGCAAGATTAATGCATGTTGTGCAGTAGATATATCAATACTAATTTTTTCTGGTTAACTTCAGAGTTTTCTTCTCATATTTTTGGTTCAGCAGAGATGAAGAGTCGTTTTGGAACTCCATTTGAAGGCATTGCAGAGGATATTCGAGGACGCGTTTCTTGCTACAAGCAAGATTGGATTGCTGGAATTAGATCTGGAATAGGGTATACTATTATTTTCCTTCAGTTGAAATAATAGTTTATGTGTTTCTTGCTTTTAACTTCTAATCTAACTGCTACTTCTATGTGTTATGCCAGGATATTGGCTCCAACTACGTACATATTTTTCGCATCTGCTCTTCCAGTTATTGCTTTTGGAGAACAATTGAGTAGAGATACAGGTTCTTTTACATTTCTAACTTTTGAGAAAAGCAATTTTTAAGGCAATGAAATGCATTTCTGATATTGGTTTTCCTATTGACTTGACTTGAAATGTTAGATGGGAGCCTGAGTACTGTGGAAACTTTAGCTTCTACAGCTATTTGTGGAATCATTCATTCAATACTCGGCGGGCAACCTCTTATGATACTAGGAGTTGCAGAACCTACTATTATTATGTACAGTTACCTATACAAGTTTGCTAAAGGGAGAGAAGAATTGGGACAGGCCCTTTACTTGGCTTGGGCTGGATGGTAATGTTATACTAATATGTTAAATTTCAGATTAAGATTGTTTGATAGGCAAAAAAATCATGATTCTCATATCTATGATGTAATTTTTGCAGGGTTTGTGTTTGGACAGCTCTTATGTTGTTTCTTCTAGCAATATTTAATGCCTGCTCTATCATTAGTAAATTTACAAGGATTGCTGGGGAGACTTTTGGCATGCTTATCGCCGTGCTTTTCATTCAAGAAGCAATTAAGGTATTCTAACTGCAGAAACAAAAAGTTCTTTTTAAGAAACTCCTGACTCTTGGTACATATGAAAGAATGGATTTTTAATTAGAATACGTTTGAAATGTAACTCTGTAGGGATTAGTGAGCGAGTTTCATATTCCTAAATCCGATGACCCAAGTTCAGAGAAAAATCAATTCCATTGGCTTTATACAAATGGCCTACTTGGAATCATATTTACCTTTGGCCTTCTCTGCACAGCCTTAAAGAGCAGGAAAGCAAGGTCGTGGTGGTATGGCACAGGTTTGTATAATCAAAATATTTGATGGTATCAATGTGTTGTCACTTAATCAAAGTATATATCTTTAATCATTACAACTTTTTTTTCCATATTAAATCAGGCTGGATTAGAAGCTTCATCGCGGACTATGGAGTTCCTTTAATGGTTCTTTTGTGGTCAGCTCTCTCATTTATCGTGCCAAACAAAGTTCCATCTGGAATTCCTAGAACTCTCTATAGTCCCCTTCCTTGGGAATCTGCATCTTTATATCACTGGACTGTAATGAAGGTGTGAGTAATTTTGAAAGTTTATTACTCCTTCAATTAGTAATGAGATATCTTGAAATTTTAACTCATAACTCAAACTGCAGGATATGGGGAAGGTTCCTCCAGCATACATATTTGCGGCCATAATACCAGCTGTGATGATAGCAGGACTCTATTTTTTCGATCACAGCGTTGCTTCTCAGATGGCACAACAAAAGGAGTTCAACTTAAAGAATCCTTCTGCTTATCATTATGATATCTTACTCTTGGGATTTATGGTAACCATATCATCTATAGATTTCTTCTAATTTTTTTCTAATTATATGTCTATGTTTCAATAATCAAGACTAATAACAAGGGTTGATACTGTCTCCTCAGACTTTGCTATGTGGTTTGATTGGATTGCCTCCTTCAAATGGTGTCCTGCCACAATCCCCTATGCATACTAAAAGTTTGGCTATTCTTAAGAAACAGGTAAATTTAATTAAATCTGTCGATGATTCTTATGATATTGCCTCTAGTACTACAACAACAACAACAACAACCCAGTATAATCCCACTTAGTGGGGTCTGGGGAGGGTATTGTGTACGCAGACCTTACCCCTACACTAGGGTAGAGAGGTTGTTTCCAAATAGACCCCCGACATCCTTCCCTCCAAGAACTTCCTACCTTGCTCTTGGGAAGACTCGAACTCACAACCTCTCGGTTGGAAGTGGAGGTTGCTTACCATCAGAGCAACCCCTCTTGTCATATTGCCTCTAGTACTGCGACATTGAATTTCTAAACAGTTGATGTATTGCTAACCAGCTGATTCGAAAGAAGATGGTTCAAAGTGCAAAAGAGAGTATCAGGAGAAAAGCTAGCAACTCTGAAATCTATGGCAACATGCAAGCTGTATTCATAGAGATAGATAGTTCTCCTGTTGTAAGTCTGCCTTCTCATAATTGCATCATTGTTTTTGAGTTAGATAAACCTAATTCTAAACCACTTTGTCCAACTTTTAACCATTATTCGTGTTTCAAATAATGCTAGTGTCGAATACTGAGACTGACATATTTTATTCTTTCATGCCTATTGCAGAATGCAGTGGCTAAAGAATTGAAACACTTGAAAGAAGCAATCATGAAACATGAAACTGAAAATGCAAATGGCGAAAGGTCAATTGGCAAATTTGATCCTGAGAAGCATATTGATGCTTACTTGCCCGTTCGAGTCAATGAACAAAGAGTGAGCAATCTAATGCAGTCACTACTAGTAGCAGCATCAGTAGGTGCTATGCCAGTAATAAAGAAGATACCAACCTCAGTTCTTTGGGGATATTTCGCCTACATGGCTATTGACAGCTTGCCAGGAAATCAACTATGGGAAAGAGTCTTGCTTCTCTTCGTCACCCCTGGCAGGAGATTCAAGTAAGTTCATTTGTGATATATTAAAACTGAGATGCTTAAGAATTCTTGTTCTTCTTAACTAGCATTTACAAAATAAAGAGGAATTATTTGTAAGGGTCGAGATCCAATTGTCAAGGTATTATCCGCTTTGACCATAGCCTTGGGTCTCACAATATTGCCCCCTTGAGCTTTAACCGAAAAGGCACCTCGATAGTTGAATTCGCTAAAGTTTCTCTTTACGACCCCTTACTTCCTCTTCCCTTTCCATTCCATTGTGCGATTTGTCTAAGGCAAGTTCACATCAAACCGCATATCGAGTTCAACCCTGCTATCCATAGGCTGTTACCTTTTGATCAGGGTTGGATCCAATGCTACGTACCGGGTTTATCTGAACCCAATCTTTCAACACGGAACATAAATTGATGTGTAAAAATCTAGTAAAATTGCAACTACTAGTAGATATGAATTCATAACTTAAAAAATGTAAAAACATTCAATGCTAAGAACCTTAAAGGATGAACCTATACAGTTTAAATAGTGAATCCGCCTCTGCTTTTGATCACAAATAGATACACACAAACACAAAAATACATGTCCTATATTAATAATATGACAAATAATTACTATGTGACTTGTTGAACTAACCTGAGTTGATCATTATGGCAGGGTCCTTGAAGGGGTACATGCATCTTTTATAGAGTCAGTACCATTTAGATGCATGGCAATCTTCACAGTGTTCCAACTTGTATATTTACTTATGGTCTTTGGAGTCACTTGGATTCCCATAGCTGGCATTCTATTCCCCTTGCCATTCTTTCTCCTCATAAGCATAAGGCAGCATTTGCTTCCCAAATTGTTCCATCCTCGTCATTTGCAAGAGCTCGATGCAGCCGAGTATGAAGAAATTGCTGGTACCCCAAAACGTGCACTTAGCTTCTCTTTCAGGGTAATCCCGATAATCTCATGTTTGCTTTATTTTAGGATTTTGATGTCTTAAAAGAGATCTATCAGATTATAATTAAACTTTCAAATATTTATTAGGAAACGGAGGCAACTGAAGAAGGTAAAATAGAAATTTGTGATGCTGAGATCTTGGATGAACTTACAACCAGCAGAGGAGAGTTGAAATTCAGGACTGTCAGCTTCAGCGAAGATAAACGCCCACAGGTAGACAATGATTTAATTTCATAATCATGTCATCATCTCATCTTAAATTGTTAGCGATAGCAAACTTTAAATGATGACGGAAGTTAATGGCTTAATGCTACCTTAATTTGCAGGTTTATCCAACTGAGGACAGTACAGAATCTGAGTGACGGATTTGATCACTTTTTAGGGTTAAAACTTTAGGACGAGGTGACTATATATACATAGTGATGAAACAGGTAATTGACTCTTGTATCAACTATGGGTCAATGGAAGTTAGGAGCAGACATATATGAAGATATCTGTGTTTCTGGATTCTAGAGAAATTTGTAATGCTTCCGTTGGTACATACTGGTATTTTCTCCATAAATGTGGAACGTCTAATGCTATAGACTGTAGGTCTAGCATGAGAGTGATGAGTTTTATAGCAATATTCTACGAGCAGATTTTTTATCTGAAAATGTACAGTAATTGATAGTTGAATAATTTCGAACAATTATGAGTTAGTGCTGTTAAATAGTGGTGTTGATAAGAACGCTATTATTTCAAACCCCTATTTAAGGAAATTGTAAACTTCTTTGGAAAGTTACTCTGTCATAGCCAAAAAATTTATGGTTTTTGTATATTAATATATATATATATAAAATCAGTGTATAATATTTGTTTATTTGAATAGCAGATACAGATACAGGTGTCAATGGATATTTGAAAACCGACTAAACCGTACCGAACCGATTTTTAGGTTTCTTTTTAAGAAACCTTAGGTTTTTTTTTTATAAATTTGTAACTGCACCGATAATTAGGGTAGGTTTTTTATTTTATAAAAATAAACCAAAAAAATACTGAACCATACCGAATAAATTTTACATGTGGAAAATATATTTATCTAGTAAGTGTAAAAAATAATAATACATTAAATTTTTCTTTGGACCTTGGAATTATGCAAACTATTACAAGCCAACAAGTAATTAAACTCAAAATACTAATTCCTAAAATGTATTATGCTACTTCTACTTAAACTAAGTTATTTCAAGTATCTTTATTAGCAAGAGACAAATTATTCTAGCGATTATGTGTAGCAAAGTACATGTATTGAATATGTTTCCTTTCATATAATTTAGATTTATCTTTTTGAATATTTCATCTTCTATAAACTTTATTTTTGACTCCCAGCTTGGTTAATATTTTTCAAGTCGTGTGATTTCTTTTTTTTTTTTTTTTGCCTTTTTTTGGTTTCTTTTACGTTGTTGTAGAATAGTTGATGGATCTATACTAAAGCCATCTTTTTTCTAATTCATCACCCTTTAGATAGTAAAAATATCTAGAGAGTTTTGCTAAGTCCAATAAAAGAACGTATGTTATTGCATACGGGGCTGAAGTAGCAAAGGCAATCACGCAAATCTTCAGCATTCTAGTAGACGGGGTTGAAGTTTTTTTGTCCTGGATAAGATGTTGAAGTTATTTAGTTCATATGTAAAAACTTAAGCACTAAAATAGCTGAAGTTTTTTTGTTCTGGATTCATTAGTTTGTCATAAAACTTTTTCAAAAACTTCAGCAGAAGATGCTGAAGTTGTTTAGTTCATTTGTAAAAATTTCAGCACTAAATAAGCTAAAGTTTTTTGTCCTAGATAAGCTTTTTCAAAAACTTCAGCAGAAAATGCTGAAGTTATTTAGTTCATTTATAAAAACTTCAGCACTATATAACCTGAAGTTTTTGAAAAGGCTTTCTAACATACTAGATAAATAATCACCTTATTCTTTCATAGTGTATTACTACTATAAAATAGTAATGAGATTGCCAACAATATCTAAATCATAAATTTTGGAAACAATAAACGTGAAATGAACATAATTACATAAAAATATTCACAAATTATTGTCTACTAACTTACATAATTATTTATAATTTGTTTTTAAGTAATCCGATAAACATACTTATGGCAATCATTCCATGAACTGAAGTTTCATAGTAGCACCAACATCAGCAGAAGAAAGAAGAAGAAAACGAAAGAGGAAGAGAAAGACGGCTGAAGTTATTTTAAAAGTGGGTACAGGTTAAAAAAATTTTAAAAAATAGGTATAGATTGAATAGGGGCGATCAAATAGGGCACCTCATAGCGAAGCCGAAATAAGCGGAAAGCTACACTTTTGATGGGCTTCCAGTCAGGCCCAATTAAAGTCAATAAACCCATCTTATTAGCTGGAACTCAGTTATTGAGAAGAACAAATTGTTTTGTTTTACAAAAACATTTCAACGAAATACTTATTACCGTAAATTAATCTTATTTTTCATAGTTTTTTTCTAATCATCAGGTCTATTGTTATTGTGCTTATATCATCAGTCAGGTTATTCACTGCTGAACAAACAGTGGATGATCGTCAAAATTTTGCAAAGATTTAAAAGAGGGAGATTGGGGATTTGCAATGTACACACAGAACATTTGATCTGGAAAATTTTGTATTTGTACAAGCATGAACATATATATAAGTATGTCAACTACAACTTTTGGAAAATAACAGGAGCGCCATATTGTGGACATAAGAGCATTAAAATAGTAGGAGCATGTTGATAAGTTGGAGAAATATCAAAAGAAAAACGTTGCAAAATCATAGCTATAGCTAATTTAGCCTGCATTACTGCTAAATTTTGTCCAATGCAACGGCGAGCGCCAAGGCCAAAAGGCATAAATGCCATCGGATGTTTTGCTGCTTGTGCTACTCCTCGACCAAATCTTGCTGGATTAAATTCATTAGCGTCTTGTCCCCATAATGCTGGATCATGATGAATTGCTATAATTGGTATAAGTAGCTCAGTCCCTTTGGGTAATTTGAAATTCCCCAATTGTGTATCCATTTTGGCTCTTCTGATTGCTGCTACTGCAGGTGGATATAGCCGCAGGGATTCATTCAAGATCATTCCGAGCTGCATGTCATCAAAAATATTGACTACAACATGAGTGGACATCTTAAGAAACTAAGTAGGCGTTTGGACATAAAAATTATAATTTTTGAAGAAAAGTACGTATTTGGAGCTAAGTTAAAAATTGGTATTTGAAATTTAAAATTATGCTTAGATATGCATTTCAGTTGAAAATGTTGCAGTACTTTTGTTGGTGGGGAAAGAGACGTTTTCTAAAAATTTTGAAAATGTAGTCAAAATTTAAAATTTTTTATAGACAAACACATTTTTGAAAAGAATTTTTTTTATGGACAAACAGGGCCGTAAAACTAACACATATCAAAATTTTGCACAAGTTTGTATTCAAGGCACCACAAGAAAAATCTAATTTTTGTTACCACTATTAGGTCACTTAAATAATACAGGTAATATTCTCAGTATCAAGTATGGTTAGATAGCTTAAAATTATGGTAAGTACCCTATTATAGCAGGTAATATCTAACCTTCATATATGGTAACAATGTACATTTTTGACCTATGATTAGTACTTAACGCAGCGTTAACATCTGATGCTGGTAAATTCTTTATGGAGAAAACATGAAGGGCGCATAAATTAGTAACGCGAATAGTGAAATTTGAGATTTCTTTACTTTTAATAAGCATTTAAATCAAAAAGCATGATGATCCAGTCAAATTAATAAGACAAATACTCCCTCCGTTTCAATTTATGTGAACCCATTTGAATGGGCACGAAGTTTAAGAAAAGAGAAAAGACTTTTGATCTTGTGGTGTAAAATGAGGCACATACATTTTGTGTTGCTATAAATTATTCTGTAAAGGTAAATTGTGTCCAAATAAGGAAAGGGATCATTTTTTTTGGCACGGATTAAAAAAGAAATATGTTCACATAAATTGAAACGGAGGGAGTATATAAAAATCTTATCCAAAAAGAGAGTGAAGAATTATCTGACAGAACAAAGTGTTGCTGTTTACGGTTTACCTTTACCACATGCATAGACCAAAGTGTTGGACTGTTTTAACAAAAAGCACGATCATGGCAAATAAACAAAAGGTGTATAAACTTTAATTAATTCATGCTTAATTACCGTCTTAAGCTTGGCGAGGTCGTCTTTAGAGGGGGTATCACGTGATCCACAGACAGACAAAACCTCCTCACGTGCAAGTTCCTGCCATTGAGGATGCATGGCCAATAAAATGGTTGTCCACGTCAGCAAATTTGACGTCGTATGCTTGCCGGCAAAGAAGATGGTCTTGCATTCCTCGACAATGTCATAAACTGTAATGTTTGAACTATTTGTTGTATATTCATTACTTGTACTAGCTTTGATCATTACTTCCAACAAATCATTCGGACATTCGTCTGACAACAACACCTGACTACCCTCCGAAATTTTTCTCCTTTCTTCAATAAGCTTTATCAAAGATTTTCTAACCTCTTTATCCAATCTCCAAGAAATTCTATTCTTTTTAGTAGGCAAAAACCTGTCATAACGCAATATAAAACAATTTTTTTCACTTTACAATTCTTTCAAGATTCTGCACAAAACACTAACTACCAAATCATAACGCGTTATTGGTTCTATATATGGCACAAGTTGAATAACTAGTTCGGCCAAACCTAATAGTTTTTGCTGAATAGTGTATTTATTATTTAAAATTAATTAAATATGTATAAATATTACATTTAGAATCCGATAACTAACTATTGAAATATTGTCTGTATATAATTGTATATTTACCTGTATCCAGGGATGAAAACTTTCTGATAAGCTTCAGTGGCATAAACCATTTGTTGTGCTTGCAACTCAAAGATGGCTCGTCCATCTTCGTAACTATTTCCGAATACAATACGCGTAATTACATCTTCTGCTAATGTTTGGAACATTTTTGACACTTCAATTTCGACCTTGCCGCAATTTGACGACATTTTTGACCATTTGTCCAACATCTCCATCATACTCTTTCCCATCATCGGAATCATCAGCTATATATATATATATATATATATATGTAGGAAAATTAAAAAAAAAATTAGAGTTAGAAATTTTTATACGTCAAACTTTTTTTTAACACTGACAGCTATGAGCAAACTTGGGAAAATACAGCAATATAGCTATGACTAACCTTGAGATTTTCAATGTAGAGTGTTGGAGTAATAATCTTCCTATGGTGAGCCCATTTTTCTCCATTTAAACTCAGCAAACCATCACCTTCAAGCTTCTTCACAAGCGGGGGTGACTCATTTTTCTCAAAGCTCTCTGATTTAAGGACGAAAATATCCCTAATAAGAGCTGGATCAGATATGGTCACACGAGCCGTTGGTCCAAACCATATAACAAATGTTGAACCTGCAATTTATATTTAATATATATATACCACCAAAATTAGTTTGTAGAATTAAACTAGAAAGATAACAAGTGCATGTACAATAATAAAGTTCATTCTCGAGATAGGTGAATCAAAAGAGAAATTACCATAGATTTTCTTCCAATGATGGTAAAAGGGGAGAACTCTAGGAAGAATATCATGAGAGAAAGTCAAAGGACGAGATAATAATGGAGTAGTGAAACTTGCTATCTCTTTGAGGTTACCAAACAAGAAATGATATTTAGGACCTCTGATTCCTTGTTTCCAGAAATGTTTTTGAGTTCTTTTTGGTTTCCACCAAAGATGAACGATCGCTCTCTGTGCAAATAACAGTAATACATACGAAAAGAAGAGAAGACATAACCAGTGAAAGCAGACTTCCATATTGTGAACCACTGTTTGATTACAGCAAATTATTCCTCCTTTATTTAACTGGATACAGTTTTTCCTATATTTGAGAGAGAGAAAGAGAGAGAGAGAGAGGTTCTTTGTCTCTCTAGTATAGTAGTATACAGGACTAACAAGATGAAATATTGAGGTTGTCCGGTTTTATAGCTCATTCCCAAATACTTAATTAAAGATTTTTTACCTATGATGTAAATATTTTTTACGCTATTTGTGTATTGATTATTATTAAAAATTTGTTTCTCATTCTTTTGCGATTAATTTGTATTAAAAAAATAATTATTGTGTTTTAAATAAAATAAAATGATGGTGTAAATTTCCACAAACGGTTCATTGAAATGCATTGAATCTGCTGCTTTTATTACAATCATAATTCATTTGCTGTTAATAAAAAATTAAATCAAAGAATCGACTATTTATCCCATAGTCCTACTTTCTTAAGTGGATCTAGTACATGTATTTTCGTATCACGATCAACTATGTGTTAGATTCAATTATGGAATTTTTACCCCCTATAGCAAAGGTTTATACTTTATTTATTTTAAATAAATACCTTTTTAAAAAATTATATTCCATAGACACATTTTGATTTTTATAGC
Organism: Nicotiana glauca; assembly: GCA_026770625.1. Lineage (NCBI taxonomy): Eukaryota > Viridiplantae > Streptophyta > Magnoliopsida > Solanales > Solanaceae > Nicotiana > Nicotiana glauca. The sequence goes on along the minus strand of MU753001.1, from coordinate 19,726 downwards.
CAAATATCTATTAATTGTCACCTCCTACCCTTAAGCCATAAAATACGCTTTGTATTATTTTTCTCTCTCATTCTTTCAGATTTTTCTCCACCCTCTCTCTCTCAACACCAGTCTTTCTCTATGAATACAACCACAATTGTCCACTGATTTATCTCCATTGTCCCGAAAAATTTTCATTTGAGTGATCATCGACGGCGGAGAATGACAGAGAGTAGCAATACTACCCATTAAAACTCCTTATAGCTCTTTGCTTTCACCGCACCAATTATTATTTTTGTGTTATTGCAACTTCTTATATATTGTGCCCTAATCAATTGAACCTTATTTCAAAAGCCCATTTCGAATCTACAGGGAGTTCATCCTTCCTCATCCATCCACTTCTGCTATGGCTGACAGGGCAGGCATTGACATTCCTCTTCCTTCCTCAATTCTTCATTGAAGGTTTGGAGGCTTTGACGTTATTTTTTCTATTAATTCCTCATTGAAGGATATAAGTTAATTCGTCTTTATCAATCAATTTGTCATTGAAGGATATAAGTTTCTCTGATTTCTACATCTTTTGAGATATGGCATTGAAGGCTTAGACCTTGTTTTCACTATCGGCTTTCGGTGAACTGTGGATTCGCCGAAAGCATTAGGGTTTGTTCTTGAACAAAGACGACGGAGTTTGGGGCTGAGCAACTTGATTTTCTGTTAATATATTTCAATGTATTTTCATGTATTCATTGTCTTTTTTTTTTAATTGTAATTCAATGTATCTCGTTGTATTCCATGTATTTTATTGTATTCACTGCCTTTTTTTTCATTGTATTTCAATGTATCCCGTTGTATTTTATGTATTTCATTGTATTCACTGTCTCGCTATATGCCATGAATGTATTCATATATTTTTTTTTAATTAATATAATTTATGTATTCAGATGTATTATATAATTTCTCTAAAGATTGCTATATTTTTGGTGTATTTTTCGGTTGAGAATCTTTTTTATAACTGAAAATACAAAATTTGTGTGTTATAATTGAGTTTGTTGAGTTATATTAGGAATCTATTATGTTAATTGATTCACTTTCCGTTTTAAAAACAGTGTAATCCCCTATTTCACGCGCGTGAATACAGTCGAATATAATAATCTCTCCAGCTGTAATCTCATGTTTCACTCCATGAATACAGTCGTATACACTCGAATACAACAACTGATTAGCTGGACTTCTCTAATTCACGCCTATTTTTGCTACTGTATTCATGAATACAATCGCTTAAATATATCAAATACATTTTATAACCACAGAAAATGTATCTATAATCTGTAATATAGCAAATGGTATCTATAGATAACTAATTAATACTAAAAGATAATGTTTTATGAAAATTTCTCTTCAGTTATTATGAAGTTTCTAAATTTTAACTAGCCCAATTTGGAATTTTTGGTGTGAGTGAACTAGGGACCAAAATCAAATGTATGGACACTATTTTTTCCGTTACTAATAGCTATTTTTCTTGTAGTGATAATATAGCGGCAAGAATGATAATTACAAAATGACTTTTACAAAGTATGTTGCTGATCTTCTAATGCTATAGCGTATTTGAGATATTCATTTCCTTCCTAAAAAACATTGAAGTTAAAGGCTAAAATAGTATGCTTCTCCTTGGATGTGGATGCAGTGTGGTAGTTATGGTTGAATTTATAAATTTCGACGTGGAGTAAAAATTTATATGTAAAAATTTATTAAAAATTATAAAAATAATAGATTTGAACCCATAACTTTAAAAATACAATGGATTCAATGTTAAAAACCTTAAAAGTTGCATCCATAGAGTTTAAATCGCGGATTCACCTCTGCTTCTCCTGATTAACAATTTAGCATGCGAGGAGCTGGAAAACGTCTATTTTTAATTAAAGGTAGCCCGGTGCACTAAACTCCTGCTATGCGCGGGGTACGGTAAAAGAAGATGTCACAAGGATTTATTGTATGCAACTTTATCCTGTATTTCTGTAAGAGGTTGTTTCCACGGCTCGAATCCGTAGCCTTCCGGTTATATGGTAGCAACTTTATTTGTATATATATATATAACTTGTATTAATTAGCAATTTAGCACCATATAATGATTCATTTTTTGCATGTAATACCTAATTTATGCAAGGTTTGCAAGAGACATGCATTGACCCTAGTTCCAATAGGGGTTCCGCAAATTCAGATAGAATCATGTGACTCTTCATCCTTATGCGTGCTTGTGATCTCATTGTAGCGACAACCTTCATGACGATCATGCATGCTATTTTTTTTTGTTGGTTACACCGATTTAGTATTCACGTCGGAATTCAATTAAATTTAAGTTCGCATAGAAAAATTAATGTGAGGGTCAAATCGTTCCGTGACAACGATGGATTCATATTCAAGACTTGAATTTAAAATTTTTAATTGAAAATAAAAAAATACTTACTGCTCCATTACGATCTCGTTGGTATGATCATACATCCTATTCCCTAAAAAATGAGTAAAAAAGGACATATATGAAGTGTAAATTAACTGGAGCTCACATATATGCCTTTCAATCATTTTCGTTTCATGTCATTCAACTATTAATTATGACTTTAGACCTAACTTATCCCCCACCTATTAGCCAATCAAAACAAACCCTTGAATAAATTCTTTACCAACCTAATTAACAATACGCCACAAGGTTTTTAACCTAGAAAAGTTGGCAATGTTCAAGTAACCATAAACTAGAAATATCACAATTATTAAAAAGAGATCATTTGCACTTATGCAAGCAAAAGCAACTGCCATATTCTACAACTCACGGGCGGATCTAGCGTGTAGTATACGGGTTTCCGGAAACCTAGTAACTTTTGCGTAGACCCTATATTTTTGTTAAAAAATTTATTAAATATCTATTTGTCAACCCAATTATTATTGTATATTAATTTGAAATTGCGACAGAAAACCATACACTTAAAATTCTAGATCCGCCTATGCTACAACTCTCTTTCAATTGTTTTTGAATGTTTGGCTCAAAAGTTATCAAATACTTTATGAGTGTAAAACAATATAAATAAATCGCGGAACAATCATAGCAAACCGTAATAATCCATCGGACCAAATGGAAGAAACGATAATAAGTACTCAGAATTAGGAGGGGAAACATTAAGAGCTTTTATTGATAATATTGGTTTGGCCTGCCTCTCCATGAAGAGGTTCAGAGCCTTACAATGGTGTTTCACTTTCCCATAATATGGGTCTCTTTTTGTCTCCTCTCTCTTTCTGGTGAATAGTGACGAAGAAGAAGGTCTCCTCCTTTCTAGGGTTTCCTCTCTTGGTATTTATAGATGTGAGCTTCGTGAGCTGGCAATAAATGGTTGTGACCACATTGGAATTGCGCCTTCATGATGGTGGGTGGGCCGTGGCCTTGTTGATCGAATCAGATAAGGGTTAAGTACCATTAATTCTAAGTGGTCGTACCACTTATTAATCGTGAATCAACTTAAGACGGGATTAACTTCGCTAATTATCGTGAGGTCGGATTCTGACCCATACAGTTAGTCCATCTGTTTATCGAGATCGTGCCTTGGCCGAACTCGATGAGTGGACTTCATCGACTGTGGTTTGAGAAACTCGGATAAGGAGGTCGACTGTCGCTCCGGTCAAGGCCGAATTCCCTTTGGCGACGGCCCTTAGCCTTGTAGAATGTTAGTGTTTTGTTATCGTGTTATCAAGTCGTCGTTTGATTAAGATTGAATGCTTCTTCTTGGCGAAGGCACTTGACCTTTTAACTTAATTCGAGTGAGATCGAGCTTTGTTGCGCTCTGATCCTCACAATTGTTTGGGAGCATAGCCGTCGACCACGGTAGACGTGTCGTATGTGGGGCGACCGAGGGGAGTAAGGGTACATTTGGTACGTATTTGGCGACGTCCAAAGTTTTGAAGGTGCACAGAACATCTCTTCAGCGTTCATAGGTCGTTACAATCATTTCGACGGCGAGACGATGGTGGGTGACTGAGAAGTCGCTTCGTGAAGCTTGTCATAATGACGCACGTTCCCGTAGAACCGAACTAGTTTGCGGTTGGTCATGTAGTTAATGATGACTATTGGGTTTTGCGAAAGCCATTTATGTTGCCTATAAAGATGGGCTGAGGCATTCATTTCTCATATTTTCATTGTTCATCTGAGAGTGATTCTGAAGAAGCTTTTTCTTCCTGCTAACTCAACTTCATCTTTTTTCTTTAATCGTTATAACTTTCATCTTATCCACCAAACTTTATTCCTTTCTCATTAGTAACTCAACAATGGCAGGCAGTTCTTCCCAAGATGTTCTTCCGTCGAATTTTTCGGTCAACTCTCTGGTAGTTGAAGGGCCATCTCCGGCAATGGGGGGTGCAGAACAGGTGGAGACCGATGAAATTCCGTTAGTCGACGAGATAGTATCTCGGCCCGGAGGCCTGATGACTGACTTCAATATCGATAGTGGGGAGGATCCGATGGATGAAGCCCCGTTAATGGGGGAAATTAGGATGGCCCAACTACAGGAACAGGGGTTCATCCCCAGCTATGCTAATGTCTTTCTTGCCAGAAGCGAGGAGAGGGTCCACACCGACCGCACGAGATACCGCATCTTTTATGCCTATCCCTTCAAGTTAGGGTTTAAGCTCCCGCTCCCAACGCTGATGGTTGATTTTTGTCGTTATTACAGGATATGCCCGGGTCAGCTTGCTCCTTCTCTTTACAAATTGCTAGCAACGTTTATCAAGTATACAGAACTAGCCGGTAGGGAGGTTACGCTGCAACATGTGCTCAGTCTCTACGCTCCCCAGAGAGTTAGCGGTACCATGATTCAAACGTGCCCTCGTGGGTCGAAGGGCCTGACTGCAAAATTGGATAACGAAGTCGACCCTCGCCCTTTTGAGCACTTCTTTTACATTAGGACTGAACATTTAGTGGCATGCCCCACTGGGTTCCCAGAGGCTTGGAATCATGCACGTAAGTTCATTAATCGTCAAATTCTCTTTTCTACCCCTCCTTACATTTTGCTCGTAAACGCTAACTCGTGTCGATTTTGTAGCCGATAAGTCGCTGCTGGCTCCGTTATCTGGGATACGCGGGTGGGTTGAGGTCGTGCTCCCCCATACGGAGGGGATACACACATGGGCGTCTTTCTGGGAGAGGCATGGTCAGGTGAAAAGTTGATTCCTTCTTCTAATCCGTTTTGATTCAATTTTATTCATCAACTTTGCTTTTCTGTGAACAGGGAGGGCACGCCGTGTCAGGGCCCCTCAATTGGCCTTTCGCCAGCCGGGTGCGATTGCTCGGATTACTGCAACGCCGATGCCGCGCCTCGTACCGAAGGCAGCGTCAGTTGAATCTTCAGCGGCTCCTTCTCCAGCACGGGCCGCAAAGAGGGATGAGGGGACATCGGGGGTGGTGCGCCCTAGAGAGGACTCGCCATCAGATGGGGAGGAGGAGAGGCCATTGATAAGGCACAGGGTCGTGTTTACGCCGGCTCCTCCTGGGTGATTAATTTGGACCCCCCCCCTCCCCGGCGGATGCGAAGGAGAGTACAGCCGCGGTGCCCGCCCTTGAGGGTGGACAAACAATGGGGGTTGCCCCGGTTGGCTTAGGGCATGATGATACCGTCGCTTTGGCGACTCAGTTGGTGGTTCCAGTCGCTGAGACGGAAGGTAGTTCCTCAGCGGCTGCTAAGGTAGGCGAGTCAAGCGCTCCTTTGGTGGTTACGGAGGGTGGTTCTACCTCGCTGGTGGCAGAAAGAGGAAGTGATGTTTAGGAGATGAGTACGAGTTCGAATCCGACTTGGACCCCGACGACGTCCGTATGTTCCAGGAAGGCTTCAGCAATTCAGCGGTGTGCGCAGAGGGGAGGTCTCACTTCATTAAGGTTCCCACGAAGTTAACTTATTGCTCCAAGGGGAGAGTTTGGTGTCGCGGTTTGAGCTGCTATGCTCGGAGGCCGAGAATGCATCCTTGAGGGACATCGCGGATATCGGACTGATGAATGAGGTGGCCGTAATGGGCTTGAGGGTATGTAATATGATGCCGGTTCTCTTCTTCTTTGCTTTAGTTTGTTTTTTATCCTAATCGTTGCCTTTGCTTTGCAGTCTTATTTGTTGGAGGTGGAGAGCATCCGTCGAGCCAACGTCCGCTCTGGGATATTTTTGCGGGCGTTGGAGAAATATCGCCGCTGCCGAGATCGGTGCCGAGAGATGCGCGTGCGATTGAGGAATGATCCCCATAGCCGGGCCTTGGTCGAGGAACTGGCGAGGCGGGAGCTTCAGATGTAGCAAACACTTGGCAGAACAAGTGCTCTCGAGGAGCAGCTCTATCGGAAGGACGAGGAGCTCGAGGCAGGGAAGAAGGCTGCAGCTGAGTGTGAGCGCGAGGGCCAGGCTAAGGTGGCGGAGGCCGCAGCGGTATGGAGCGGGAAAGTGACTGCGTTGGAGGGTGAAGTCGCATCTTTGAAGCTTCAGGTAAGGGATGCCTCGTCGAGGGCTGGGGCGTTGAAGGAAGCTATCCGCGTGCACGAGTCCCAACTTGCGTTAGAGAGGGCTGTTGCGGCCTTTAGAGAAGCAAGTCTCGAGGAGCGGATCGGTGTCTTTGAGCAGGACGCCCAAGTTATGACGGACCGGATTACGGCCTTAGAAGAAGATAATCAATGCCTACGGGACCAGGCCGCTTCTTCTAGCCAGGCTCGCGAACTTTGGGTCTTTGCTGAGGCCCAACGTGATGTATATAAGAATTTGTGGGAGACCGGCATCGTGACCGAAGCTGCTTTCGAGAGAGCGCATCAAAAGGCTCGTGAGGCCTGTACCGACTGTGGTTTTGACACGGCGATGCCAGAGGCTGACGATGATGCAGATGGTGGTGCGGATGGCATCGAGTAAAAAGGTGTTATGCTTTTTTCTTGTCTTGTTCGTCGTTTGGCATTTAGGTGTTTCTTGTTTTTCTTCTTCTTTTTCCTTGTATTGAACATCCTTGGCCGGGTGTAAGCGAGGATGACCCGTAATTAACTTTGTAGATAAATGAGATCTCCTTTCCATTATTTGCCTTGTATCTGTTTTGAGCCTCCCATTTTTCCCCCTTGGATTTTTCTTTGCATGCGTTCGAAGGGGTGATTTTCCTTTGAGTTTGACTCTGGTAGGCATGTTAGTTTTTGATTGTTGATGACTTTTCTTCTTCGACTCGGGGTGAGCGAGTCAGAGCCGTTGCTTGGCGATAGCGGCGCTTAGCCTTAGTCCCAGTTCGGGCGCGGTCGAACTACTGGCTGTGATGATAGAAAACGCGGCCTTGTGGTTTGACCGGGGCCGAACTTTAAGTGTCCCTAATCCTAGTTCGAGTTGGGCGTACTTACTTGAATGGTGAGGGTGCCTAACCCATGCTTTGATTCCTTGGAGGTTGGGTTTTGCTGAGTTCAATGGTGAAGGAGCTTGTTCAGAGTCCTGGTTCAACTGCGGTTGAACTTGTTAGATTTGAGGACGAAGACATCTAGCCTTATGGTTCGAGCGAGGTCGAACCCGTTGGATTTGATGGCGAAGTTGCGTAGCCTGAATCATGGTTCAACTGTAGTTGAACTTGTTGGCGAGGGCACATAGCCTGAGTCCCAGTTCAACTGTTGTTGAACTTTGTCAATTTTGATGGCGAATGCGTATAGCCTAAGTCTTGGTTCAACCATAGTTGAACTTGTTGGCGAAGGCACATTGCTTGAGTCTTGGTTCAACTGTTGTTGAACTTTGTTAATTTTGATGGAGAAGGCACATAGCTTGAGTCTTGGTTCAACCATAGTTGAACTTGTTGGTGAAGGCACATAGCCTAAGTCTTGGTTCAACCATAGTTGAACTTGTTGGCGAAGGCACATAGCCTGAGTCTTGGTTCAACCATAGTTGAACTTGTTGGCGAAGGCACATAGCCTGAGTCTTGGTTCAACTGTTGTTGAACTTTGTTAATTTTGATGGTGAAGGCGCATAGCCTGAGTTTTGGTTCAACCATAACTGAACTTGTTGGCGAAGGCACATAGCCCGAGTCTTGGCGAAGGCACATATCCTGAGTCTTAGTTCGACCATAGTTGAACTTGTTGACGAAGGCACATAGCCTGAGTCTTGGTTCAACCATAGTTGAACTT
>MU753000.1:0-23305 GCA_026770625.1 Nicotiana glauca | reverse complement strand
TTGCCAAGCTGGTCTCTTTCAAGTAAGAAGTGGCTTAGTACAAACGGTTTGATGTTGTAATACACCAATAGCTTTTGTCACCTTGTTCTTCAATCTATAATTAATACAATGCCTCATCGGTCTCTCTCTCTCTCTCTCTCTCTCTCTCTCTCTCTCTCTCTCTCTCTCTCATCTTCTTTGACACACAAGAAATCTAAAGAAGACTACAGTGCGTAGAACAAATATACTCGAATTGGTTCGATCAAAGTATATCTTTCCAAGGCTGGTGCATTAGGTATTTATACTTCGTGAGGCTTTCATGTAAATCTTTTACGAGATTGCAAACCCAAGGGATTTGTTCTCAGAAGGAATCGTAGATTGATTCTTTCCAATTGAAAAATTCTTCTATTGATTTGCCTCGACTCGTGGCTTGATTTATTTCTTCCTTTAATGAGAATATTCTCGTTGTCAAATCTCTTGATTTATGCTTCGATTGATGTCTTTATGTGGAAGAATCTTTAGCAGATGATTTCGTGCCCTTGACCTCCTTTAATTGAGATCCTTCCTATAATACCCTCTTTGATTGATTTTGCTAGTTCCTTTGATTTATTTTTCCGCTCCTCTTTCCTTTTTGATTTTGATTCTTTTATGCTTCCATTCTATTGATCAGACATGGTTCCTACACATAATGAGTAATTCGTTATTTTGTATCATTGAAATCAACTTAGATCTAACAATCTTTCCTTTTTTCATGATGACAAAAGTAACAATGAAAATACTTCCCTGTTGATCGGTTGACTTGAGTGTGTTGTAGTCAACTCCCCCTCAATCTGCATTTCTTGTTAGATATTTCTAGTCTTAGTCGAATCCCCCTCAGTTGGACATTCTGTTGTGCCTCAGTAGTAGGGAACTCCCCCTCAATTGTATACCATATGATATAATTGCATGTTGAACATCTACGGGAAAACATAACACAGAACGCATGCCCGTAAGCTTTGCTTACTATTTCTCCCTCTTTGTCATCAACAAAAATAAAAGTAGGCAGGAAAGAAATATTTTTCCTAAGAGTACAATCCATGACTTAATCATCAGTCGTAAAACAAAACAAAAAAATTGTCTTAAAGAACCAAGCATTAGTGGCACAGAAAGTAAGTAGTGGTGTTGCAAGCTTCCTCCTTGAGGTGATCAATACTAGCATTCATTGTGATAGAGATTCCATCAATTCTGTCATGCATCTATTTATGGGCTTTTACTACTTTTTCTTCAATCTTGAGAATCTGCACTCGACTCTTGGACACGTCAGGCCCTGTCTCCTTTTCCATTCCATGGACATCTTCGATTTTGGATTGCATAGACGTAAGGAGTCCTTGATTACAGATAAATTTTCGTTGATGGAGACTAGCTTTTCTAAGAGGTCAAGATCATTTGCACTAGGGTGAGACATAGAAGCCTTTGCTTTGGAGTTGGAGGGGACATTCTTGGTTTCACCTTCTTATTTCTTGACCCAAGCTCCCTTTACAGAAATAAACCCTATGCTTGCAAATCCCCTGGAGTTATAGGACTTGGTAACAATGATATAGTTGAAATTACAAGATGGGCGGGAGTGAATTGTTTATTTTTAAACTTAATCATTGTTAATTGACTAGTTTTTCAATTAGTCGACTAGATGTAATTAACTAACAATAGTAACAACAGAATATTAGATGCTGAAATTAAATGCAGAAATTAAAGACACCAGAATTTTTATACTGCTACGGATTCAATGTGAATCCTAGTCTAGTTCCTTTGGGTTGCAAGAGAGTTCTCTTTAGTGAATGAGTTTCTTCGAGTAGTACAAGGAGAATGATGTGATAGCTCAGTTCCTATATCACTCGTCTCTTTTGATACAATGTCTCACCAGTATTGTTCTCTCTTTTTTCTCTAACTTGTTATACAACAGGTCGTAGAGAGCTACAATGTTTGTTTGAAGTAGAACAAATACATGGTATTTGGTTCGATCGAAACATATTTGCTAAGGTGTGATTACATGTTTAAATACATTGATAGAGGCTTGAATCCTGAAAAGATTTGCTAACCCAAGAGATTTGATCCTTGGAAAGAGATTGATCCTTTCCAAGATAAGGATGTTCTACAACAGCCTGAAATCTTGATCCTCTATATTTAGACACTTGATTCAATATTCAGCGAGTTCTTGATTTATTTGTTTCCTTTAGTTTAGCCTTGATTTATCCCGTCAGTATCTTCATGATTGATTGCTTCTTCCTCCTTTCCTTGATGACTTCTGATATATTCTGTCAATCTTGTATATCAATATATACGTTCAATGATCATTACTGATTGATTTCGCAAATCTTGACAGCTACCCAAAGTTCCTATACAAAGAGCAAAATATATTATTTTCATCATTAAAATTAGATCTAACAATCTCTCCCTTTTTGATAATGACAAAATAATATATGTATAAACATAAGTTGACTTCCCTGTAGTTTACTCCCTCTCAATAAGAGCAGTAAGTAGCTGGAGGCACATGTAGTCAACTTCTTTAGGAAAATTCGCTCCCCTTTATTAGGAGCAGTACTTGCACATAATACATATATCCTTTCTCCCCCTTTTCGACATCAGCAAAGAGGGAATAACAAAATAATATGCACAAACATAATCCATAGTAGAATGTTCAGGTAGAGTTAGAACATAACAATAACAACAAAAAATTTCCACAGTCCAAAAACAGCACAGCAAAAAAACTTTTCTTAAACTTCCACACTAACAACACAGAAAATGGGTAAGAGTGTTGCAGATGGCCTCATTTAGTCGATCAAAGCTGGCGTTGGCTGAGACACTTATTCCACTAAGCCTGTCATGAATCTCCTTGAAAGACTTGACAACGTTTTCCCTTACTCTGAGAACTGCAACTCGTATCTTGGAGACATCAGACCCTGTTTCCTCGGAGATATCATGAATGGAGACAACAGTGGACTGGGTGGCAATGAAAAGATCCTTGATTGCAGAGAGATGATTCCCAATGGAGCCAATTTTCTCAGCAAGGTCAGAGTAACTGAGGCTAGGATGGGAAGCAGAAGGTTTGGGCTTGGAGTCTGTATAAGTAGTCTTGACATCACATTCTTGTTTCTTGACCCATTAGCCCTTCACACACATATAACCCAAACTTATAAAGGCTCTGGAGTTGTATGCTTTTGAAACAGTGGTAAAGGAGTACGCAAAGATAAAAATATTGTGAGCTTCCAGAATGTGGGTGATGACCACTCCATAGGGTAGACTAGTGGGATCTTCTGCACTTTCAATCATGAAATTGACGACCCAGAAGGACAACTTGATTTTGAGTTTGGTCACAAGTCAATAGACCAGAAAAGTGTCTCGTAGAGAGAAGGTGGAAAAAGAGCCAGTGCAAGGAAGTAAAGAAGTTGCCACAATGTGGGCTAGAACACGAGTTTCAAAACTAACATCACTAGGGCCAAGATGGTTTGGAAAGGACTCAGATGGCCACTTAGCAATACATTTTTTGGCTTGATCAAAGGTAATTTCAAAATCATTGGACTAGGAATTTTTAAAGAGCATAGGGAAACCAGAACACTTGCACTGAAAAATCGAATCAAACACGAAACAGTCAAGAACAATACGCTTTCCTAGTACTAAGGTCTCCAACTTATCAGACCTAATAGAACGAAGATTCACATAGAATATTCTCACTAAGGGTTCATAGACTTTAGGCGGGGGAACAGAAAAGAACTTTGACCACCCTGAAAAACGAAAAGGTCCTTTACCTTACAATTTCGGGCTTCCATGTCATCAAGGTCGACTACCCTCCCATGAGCAATAGGATTATCTTTTATGACAAGAAAGTAGTCCCTATTAGGAGAATCCCAAAAATTGAGTTCCGGCTCAAGAGAACCGGAAAGGTCAACTTTTGATTTCTTTGGAATAGAGGAGACATAGGGTTCTTCCATGGGTCTTTTACCTAAGGCTTTTTCTCCTAAGGGTTGAGAATGATCATAGAAATCCGCCTGAGAAGAGGCAAACCCCTCAGAGTGATCGGACCCTAGGTCTACCTATTTAAGGGGCTGAGAAGAGGATTTTCCCTTGGAGCGGGTGCTCTCTCTAGTGGAGCCAAAGTGATTTTTGGATTGTTTATCCTTAGTAGGAGGTTGGTGGTTGAGAAAGATTTCGGAGAGGGGTATGAAGGCGATAGAGACAATGGGAATTGATACAAGAAGACAACATAAAAAGGGGTTTTGTGACTGTTGAGTATAGAAAAGGAAAAGGTGTCAGTGATCAGTCACAATTGATAATAGGCTAAATCTAGGTGATTTAGCTATTGTTTATCCTTTCGCTTGATTATATTCCAATGTGGTAATATGGTTAATTGATGAAAAATAGGCTCTAATTGTGAATTGTATACATTGCAGGATGAGGAGCTTATGTGATGCTTTCAAGAGGCTATTGGAATGATTTATGAGCAAGAATGACCCCTCAGAGCTGAGTGCGCGCAAGGACGAGATGAAGAAATAGAAGAAATGATGGCCCAAATGCGCGAGCAGATGCGCGAGCTCGTGCATATTAGGGGGCTGAGGTAGAATGTTAGAAAAAACACGCAAAGTTATGCGCGCAGTAATGCGCAAGCTCGCACATTTCCTAGTCCGAAAAAGAGTTGTTCGGGAGAAAAATTGGAAATTTGGAGAGAAACCCACTTAACCTATATAAAGTCAAGCTCGCCCAAGGTTAAATGATGAAGTTTTCATAGGCTAGTGCAAGGTATCAAGAGGCAAGAGGCAAGAAGGAGATTGGACCATCAAATTCTTCTTTTCTTTTCTTTGTTTTTGCTATTTTTGATGAAATTAAACCATATTGTGTTGAACATTAGTATGAGTAGCTAATACCCATTATTCTGGGGTCATGGGTGAAACATGAAAGTTGATGTTTGATGTTTAATTCGACGAAGTTGGTTTGTCATATTGGATTATTTATTTAATTTTGATTTTAATTATTTTTCTGAGTAGCTAATAGTGAAATACTATCTATGAATCTAGAGTTGAATTCGAAAGTGGGAACTTTTGATTGCATATTGAATTAAATAGAGCAGGTTCTTGAACCCGGGCCTCACGGAACGGATTCGCAATTGGGATAGACATATACCCAATTGCCTTGTTTGGTTGGAATACAGGAATTGTGAATGCATTCTGGTTAATCTTAATTCCATAGACATATAGGCATTGAGTTAGCTTGAATAGGCGAGTAAGAACTCGACAAATTCTTATGAGCAATATAAACCCTGTCAATCAACAATCCAGAAAAATCGATTAGTCATTTTAAGCCAAGAACACAACACGATTGTTAACTAGCCTGTGACCCTGGAATATCTTCTCCTACTGTTTGTTACTTGAACTTTCTACTCGTTTGGTTAATTGCTCTAGTTAGATTATTTCTTGATAGTTAAGTAGTAAAACAATTACATCTCGATTTTGTGAAAAACCTCTTGGATAAATAAAGTAAATGAGTTGAATCAGCCAACAGTTAATCATAAGTCTTTGTGGGAATGATACTCTACTTACTACTCTATTACTTGACGATCACGTGCACTTGCGTGAGTGTTTTGGTCGCAACAAGTTTTTGGCGCCATTGCCGGGGACTTAGAAATTAGCTACTTGACTGAATTGAGCTTTTATTATTTATTTATTCGAGTTTTAACTTTCAATTCACTTTGTTTGTGCTAATAAAGGATTTTCTATTGAGTGCAAAGAAGTAGGAGCGCAAACAATCTCCTTCCTCTCGATTCCGAAATTGAACAAACACTTCACAGATTGAGGAGGGACGTGGACGCTAGAACAAGAATTGAAAGAGAGTTGGACATCGTAGTTCAACCACAGCCAATTGAGATGGCAGGTAATGAGGAACGCGCGGTGATTGAAGCCGCAAGGTCCAGTCTGGCTAATATGACTCAGGCTATCGTGAAGCCTAATATCACTGGGCACTTTGAGCTGAAATAATACATGGTGCAGCTGATCCAGTCCACAGGGCAATTTGTGGGTCTACCTCATGAAGACCCGCAGAGGCATATTCAGAATTTTATAAAAATTACAGATACTTACAACTATCCGAACGTTTCCAAGGACTATATCAGGCTGACAGTTTTCCCCTTTTCTCTGATCGGGGAAGCTAAGGAGTGGTTGAATAAGGAGCCAGCTAATTCAATCCGCACTTGGGATAATCTGACAAGGAAATTCTTAATCAAGTTTTTCCCCACCGAGAAAACAAAGGTGTTGAGGAGTCAAATTCTTGGGTTCGAACAACGAGCCGGCGAGACACTTCGTTAAGCATGTGAAAGGTACAAGAAGATGCTCAGAGACTGTCCTCACCATTGCCAGATGGACGAGGTATTGGGTCACACTTTTGTAGATGGGCTAGATAATGCTTCAAAGATGAATCTCGATTCAGCTTGTGGGGGTAGTTGCATGGCCAAACCGTACAGTGAAATCCAACTCTTGCTGAATAACTTCACTGCTAATGATAATAACTGGCAAGGTGAGGGCGACTCACGAAAGTCAGTTAAGCAAAAATCAGCTGGGTTACTTGAGCTCGACGAGGTGTCAGCAATGAGAGCCGAAATTGCAAAGCTGGCCAATCAGATGACGAGGATGACAATACAGCAGCCATAGCCAATGCAACAGGTACAATAGATGACTATTTGCTGTGAACTGTGTGGTGATAGTCATATGAGTGATATGTGCCCCACGAATCCAGAATCCATCTATTATGTGGGGCAACAAAATAGAGGTCCACCGAACCAGCATGCACAACACGGGAATTCTTACAATCCAAATTGGAGAAATCATCCCAACTTCTTATGGGGTGGAAATCAGCAGAATCAGAATCAGTATAGACCCCAAGGGGGTTTCAATCAGCCTTAGAGACCACACCAACAAATGGAAGAGAGCACCAATGAATTGCTAAAGAAGTTATTGATTGACAATGAGCAGCTCAGGACCGACGTCAGAAATCTTGAGAGGCAGATGGGGCAGTTAGCAACTAATCAAAACACTAGACCTGCAAGCGCTCTCCCCAGTGATACAGAAAAGAATCCGCAAGTGAACACAGTTACACTTAGAAACGGGAGGGAGCTTGAGGAAGTGCCAAAGAAAAGAAAAGATAAGCCCGTACCTGAGGGGGAGTTGATACCTAAAGTGACAAACGAGCCAAAGAAGACTGCTGAAATTCCAGAGCCAGTGGAGGCCCCAAGGCCACCACCACCTTTCCCCCAGAGATTGCAGAAAAAGAATGATGATTGCATGTTTAGCAAATTTCTCTCCATGTTTCGCCAGGTTCAATTAAATATCCCACTTGTTGATGTGCTTCGTGAAATTCTAAAGTATGCTAAGTACATAAAAGATATAGTGGCTCACAAGAGAAGACTAACTGAATTTGAGACAGTTGCACTTACTGAGGAGTGCACTTCTAGGGTCCAAAACAAGCTCCCTTGAAAGCTTAAGGATCCTGGCAGCTTTACGATTCCTGTGCGCATTGGTAATATTGATATGGGTTGTGCTCTTTGTGATTTAGGGAAAGAATAAATCTGATGCCCTATCGTTGTTCAGGCAATTGGGTCTGGCAGCTCCAAGGCCAACTACTGTGACGTTGCAACTGGCTGACAGGTCGATAGCACACCCTGAGGGGGTGATTGAAGATGTGTTGCTGCAAATTGGGAAATTTATCTTCCCTACAGATTTCATTGTCCTCGATTATGAGGCTGATGAATTGGTCCCAATCATATAAGGGCGACCTCTCTTGGCAACTGGTGATGCAATTATCAAAGTGAGAGGGGGAAAGATGATCTTAAGGGTAGATGACGAGGAAGCAGTTTTCAATGTCTACAAAGCAATCCAACTTCCCCGTCACTATGAGGAGCTTTCCATGATATCTGTTGTTGAGGCTGATGAGCAAATTCATGATCCAAGTGCATATCTAGACGATTCTCTAGAGAAAGCACTTATATTGTTTGATAGCCTAGGGAATGATGAGGAGGTCGAGGAGATGATGCACATCCTTGATACATCTTGTGCATACATGCAGGGGATACACCCCTTTGAACCTTTGAACAGGCCAGAGGGACCTCCTCCAAAGCCGTCAATTGAGGAAGCCCCGAAATTGGAGCTTAAACCTCTCCCATCTCACCTGCAATATGCTTATTTGGGAGACTCTGACACTTTACCTATTATTGTTTCCTCTGACTTGTCTAAATTGCAGGAAGAAAAGTTGTTGAGAGTGCTACGTGAGAACAAGCAAGCAATTGGGTGGACGATGTCTGACATAAAGGGCATTAGTCCTGCCTTTTGCATGCACAAAATCCTCATGGAGGACGGACACAAGCCCAGTTTAGAGCAACAACGATGACTCAATCCAATCATGAAAGAGGTGGTAAGAAAAGAAGTGATTAAGTGGCTTGATGCATGTATTGTATTTCCTATCTCAGACAGCAAGTGGGTAAGCCCCGTCCAATGTGTACCCAAGAAAGGGGGATGACTGTAGTAGTTAATGAGAATAATGATTTAATCCCTACAAGGACTGTCACCGGGTGGAGAATTTGCATTGACTATAGAAAATTGAACAATGCCACCCGGAAGGACCACTTTCCCCTCCTCTTTATTGACCAAATGCTTGATAGATTAGCTGGCCAGGAGTACTATTGCTTCTTGGATGGTTACTCTAGGTATAATCAGATTTCTATAGCCCAGAGGACCAAGAAAAGACTACTTTTACGTGTCCTTATGGCACGTATGCGTTCAAGAGAATGTCCTTTGGTCTTTGTAATGCACCTGCGACTTTTTAAAGGTGTATGATAGCCATTTTTACTGACATGGTCGAGAGGTTTTTGGAAGTATTCATGGATGATTTTTTTGTATTTGGATGTTCTTTTAATAACTGCTTGATGAATCTTGATAAAGTGCTTGCTAGGTGTGAAGAGACTAACTTGGTGTTAAACTGGGAAAAGTGTCATTTCATGGTACGCGAAGGTATAGTTTTGGGGCACAAGGTGTCAAAGATGGTTTGCAGGTGGAAAAGTCAAAGGTTGAAGTGATTCAAATATTGCCTCCACCGATATCTATCAAAGGCATTCACAGTTTCTTGGGCCATGTAAGTTTTTATCGTCGTTTTATTAAAGATTTCTCGAAAATTTCCTCTCCCTTGTGCAGGTTTCTTCAGAAGGATGTCGCCTTTAAATTTGATGATGCCTGCCTGAAGGTATTCGAAGAGCTAAATGGAAGGTTGGTGACAACACCAATCATAATTGCTTCGGATTGGGAGCAGCCATTTGAATTGATGTGCGATGCGAGTGACGTGGCTATTGGAGCTATTTTGGGGCAAAGGAGAAACAAAGTCTTCCACTCCATCTACTATGCAAGCAAAACTCTAAATCTAGCTCAGATGAACTACACAGTCACTAAAAAAGATTTGCTTGCACTGGTGTGGGCGTTTGACAAGTTCAGGTCATATCTTGTAGGGACCAAAGTCATCGTCTGCACAGATCATTCAGCTATCAGATACCTGTTTGAAAAGAAGGACGCCAAGCTGATACTGATTTGCTGGGTCCTACTCTTGCAAGAGTTTGATCTAGATATCCGAGATTGTAAAGGAATAGAGAATCAAGTGGCTGATCACTTGTCCATATTAGAAAATCGAAATCATGTAGCTGAAGGGGGTATAATCAAAGAAACATTCCCTGATGAGCAGTTATTGGTGATTGCTTCAAGCAAAACCCCATGGTATGCAGATTATGTGAATTTTATTGCAAGTGGGGTGACACCATCAGAGTTGACACCAGATAATAGACGAAGGTTCCTGCATGATGTGAGGCTTTACATGTGGGACTAGCCATTCTTATACAGGCTTTGTGCAGATCAGTTGGTGTGGAGATGTGTTCCTGAGGAGGAAATGAGTGCCATACTTCATAGCTGTCACGCCTCGCCATACGGAGGTCATCACTGTGGAGATAGGACTGCCCAGAAAGTTCTACAATCAGGTTTCTATTGGCCAAAATTGTTTAGGGATTTACATGCCTTTGTTAAAACATGTGACAGGTGCCAAAGAACCGAAACAATCACAAAGAGGCACGGGATGCCGCTGCAAAACATTCTGGCAGTAGATCTCTTTGATGTATGGGGGATAGAATTCATGGGACCGTTTCCACAATCTAATGGTCATATGTATATCTTGGTGGCAGTTGACTATGTTTCCAAGTGGGTGGAGGCCATTGCTCTTCCTACTAATGATGCAAAGGTTGTGGTAAGCTTTGTCAAGAAGCACATCTTTACACGCTTTGGAACCCCGAGAGTGTTGATCAGTGATGGAGGAACGCACTTCTACAACAAATTACTGAATAATGTCCTTGCAAAGTATGGAGTCAAGCACAAGGTGTCCCCTACCTATCACCCCCAGAAGACTGGTTAAGTGGAAGTGTCGAACAGAGAGGTAAAGCAAATTCTTGAAAAAACAGTGAGTGCAAATAGAAAAGATTGGGCCGGGAAGTTAGACGACGCATTGTGGGCATATCGAACGGCATACAAAACTCCCATAGGTGCTTCTACGTATAAATGTTGAGTCGTGCCAAGTTTTGGGCCAAAAGAAAGGCTTGGTCTTAATAAAACACCCAGTTTTGGGCCAAATATGCACCAACCCAAAAACCCCTCCCGAAATCCGTTTCAAACGAGCCCCAAAATCTACAACCCAACTCAGTCCGGTCCAATCCTGTTCTAAACGAAACGACGTCGTTTCTGTTCCATCAATCTGGGCCGTCGAGGATCTTTGATCCAACGGCTCAGAACTATGGGCTCACTAGATATAAAATGGTCGGACCTGACCTACCTTTCCCCCCCCCCAAAGTCGTCTCTCTCACTCTATTATTAGAAATGTAAGGCCACCGCTTACCACCCCAAACCGCCGCCGGAAATTGCCTCACAGTGGCGGTCGGTCTCCATTCCTGCCCAAAAATACACCCTTGAACCGACTTCTTGTCCTCTTTCCAAACCCCCAAACCCCATCCCTTGAATCCCTGTCAAGGTCTTCGAATCTTAAATCGAAGATTCCGTCAAAACCCTGAATCGCCCAATCCTTACCAAATTAACACCACATAGCCTTCTCATCTCCCTCTTTATGAATCCATGGGTTATAACCTTCGAAAGTTTCCAAATCTACTCGAATCTCGAATCTTAGAACGGCAGAACCCTAAAGTCCGAGTTACTCAAGTTTTTCCCAATTGTCTGAGTCCAGAGTTGAGTTCGATCCTTGAGATAATGTGTTCGTTTGTTCTTGGTGAAGAACATACATTCACATCATTCTGGTGCTTGAATCATCGTCCAATGCGGTTTAACTTCACATAAGTAAGTTTTCCTCTCTTTTTGTGTTTGATTTATATGTTGTTAAGATTAGATTAGTTCATAATTGGTGTTTTAGGTCATAGGTTAGATTTCTGATTATCAGTTTTGAAGCTAGAGAAGCTTTCTCCTCATCTGATTAATTCTCCCCATGTTAATTGTTTTGTTTTGTTTTAATCCTTACTTTTGGTTTAGTTTTGTTATGATTTTTTCACTTTGATTTTCTGTTAGTTTGAACTTGTGATTGTTTTGATTAGGAAATTCATGTTTGCTACTGATAATACGACCTAGTTTAATTTCGTTTGAATTGAATTAGTTTATTTTGGATTAATAATTCAGTGAGAGTTAAGTTCCATTTTCTAATTAATTGTTTGAGATAATTAGTTAAACTGTAGGCTCTGTTTAGACTTAGCTGAATTTTCATTCCCTTTGAGTAATTAACCATGGTTACTAACTAAGGTGAAGGGGCTGGGGTTATAGTTAGTGTTGGTTTGGTAAATTTCAGATTAAGTAAAGGGGAGTATAGGTATTCCATAAATAGAAAACAATGCTAGAATACCCTAAACTTTTCTAGAAGAGGATCTTAGTTTAAACTTCAGTGGTTTTAATGCAGTAACTTGAGTAACAAGTTAACAAGTAAGNTTTTTCAGCCTCTAAAAACTCCCCCCCCCCCCCCAAAAAAATTGTTCTACAAGTTTTTACAGATCTGAAGTTTGAAATTCAAAAATTCAAAAACCAAAAACAAAAAATAGCAGAAAACTCCATAAAAATACTGTTCTATTGGAACTCTCTTAGATTAAGTTTGAATTTCTGCTATAGATCAAGTTTTCAGTTCAACAGAGGGTTAAAAAATGGTTTGAGTATCTTCTAGATCTTGTTTGGTTCAAGTTCAGGGAATTCTGGTTGATTTCGAGTATATTTTGGGTCCAATCATATCTGGTTTCGTTTGCTTTTGGTGTTTAATCTGCTGCTAGTCATTCCTGTGTTTGCTGTGGTATTTTTGGAGTTGAAATTGATCTAGCTACTTTGAATTTGGGTTGCTGTTCGTTACTGCTTTAGCTGACTTCCCTCTTCTTCACTTTTGTTCTAATTTCCAGGTATATTGTTAGACTCAAGTGATGTGGAAGCTTGTATTAACATACGTGAATACAATTTGAAGTTGAATGATGAAGCTTTGCCTATTTGCACATATACTTTCTGCTGTTGTTGTTTAGCTTAAGAAATCTAGTTTAAGTGAGTCATTTGAACGATATTTTAAAGTGTATTAATTAGGACATTATAGACTGTACTAAACTACTATGTTTCTGTCGAATTCTATGGTTAACCTGTTGAATAATGTTAGATGCGATTAGTTCTAGTTTATTACCATGTTTGAGATTTACGTTCAGGGTGTAACAATGGCTTAATAGTGATGGTTTAGTGTTATTAAAAACATTAGAAAATATTGCCTTGACCTGATTCTGGAAAGAGCTTGTGTGTCTCTCATTGAAATTCAAAATGTTATTTGTGGCCATAAGGATTGATTACCTTAGTCTGCTTGTCATATTGATTAATTGAAATCAGAAATGAACATTGGAAATACATTCAGGTTTAGGCCGTGACTAATTTGTGTTGAAAAGTATTAACCAGGGTTAAATGACTGCCAAAAATCAGGAAATAATGGTATGCAAACAATTTTGAAATTTACGTTGAGTTTTGAATTCCAAACTGTTTATCTATTAACAAGTTGTTGAGCCCAATTGTGATTAAAATTAGAATCCATAGGTCTAAATGAAACTTCGTATTGGATCTGGGCTCACTTATGAGCCAAATCTGACGACCCCTACTCAGACCGAACTTGAGCCTGGAATTTGCTTGTACAGAGCCCATGTTTGGGCAACTTTGTTCTTATGAGTACGGCTGAATTTGTTTAGGGCCAGCTTTGAGGCCCAAGACACTGAAAGTACATCAATACTAATTAATCAGGGTCGTTTAGAGACAATACTTAATAGAAGAATCATATTTTCTTTTGGGTCGGCCTTTTAAAAAATAAAATGAGGTGCGCCACGCCAAATAAAATCACAAATTGCGTGGCCCTCTTTAATTACTTCTTTAAAAATATTTAGACTTTGGGACGTGCCATTTAGCGAATTTCAAAGCCTCCCGCAAAGTTAATAATACACTAGTTTGCTTTAGGCCCGGCCTTTAATAATATTACCTTCCTAAATTCGGGTGCACATTTATGTGACCCAAATCCAAATTCCAACGAAGTTGAAATATGTCAAAAACCACGGGTGCATGTATGTGACGTGGTTTGAGACGTGTTTTAACGACGTTGCAATTCTCTTTAAAATAATAAATAAAAGCGGTTCAAAGTCAAAAGGTACATAGATTAAAACATGTATTAAAATCAGATATTTTGCCATTTATAACAGTTGAGCGACCGTGCTAGAACCACAGAACCCGGGAATGCCTATCACCTTCTCCCGGGTTAACAGAATTCCTTACTCGAATTTCTGGTTCGCGGACTGTTAAACAGAGTCAGTATTTTCCTCGATTCGGGATTCAACCGGTGACTTGGGACACCATAAATCTCCCAAGTGGAGACTCTGAATCTTTAATAAATAAATCCCGTTTCGATTGTCCTTTAATTGGAAAAACTCCTTTATACCCTTGAGGGGTGTAGGAAAAAGGAGGTGTGATAGCTCTGGCGACTCTGCGGGGGATACAAACCCAGAACTTCGGTTAAGGGTTTAAGAATTCGAGCTTAGAATAATTGTTATACTTGGATTTATCTGATTTTCCTACAAGTTTTATGCTAAATGTGCTAAATGCTTTACCGCTTTGATATTATCTGGAATGTATATAAACTGTGACGAAACCCTTCTCTTCTCATCTTCGGGGATGTGCTTACTCGTTGAGACTCCCTATTCTATTAGTGTCATACCCTGAAATAAGAGAGAGGCCGGACAAGTTACTAAGCCAGATAGCCTTTTGGTTCTCGGTATGTAGCCCCCTCCTCGACTCGAGTTGTCCGCTCGGGTACACAGTCTAGAGCATATACCTAGGTTTTGAACCTAGAATAACTTGATTTCATGTCGTATCCCTAGTACGAATGCTTATTTGCATCACATGCATATGACTTAGGGGACTCAACATAGGGGTTGGGTCCGTCTAGGACAGGTAACCTGAAATGAAAAAGACCATCATGATGCATCTTACGTGTTGCGTGTACATTTATTTGTCTCGGACTCGCATGATGACCGTTTTTGAATATTTGGGAAAAGTTGAAAAAGAGAGAAATAGGAGTATAGAGAGTTAATTACCTATTTTAGAAAAACCAATGTCCAAGTAGTGCTGAAACTCTGTCGGGTTTTTGAGAAAAATGGAAGAAAAAAGAAAAGTGTTTTTTTTGCCAATGAAAAACAAAATGAGTTTTATTTTCAAAATAGTTTGTTTTATTTTCCACTGAAAAAAATATAAAAAGAGTCTTGTTTTAAGAAATAGTATATTTGCCAATGAAAAAGAGTCTTGTTGTCACAAATAGTTTGTTTTATTTGCCCGAACTATGCCAGTTTGATTCTCACAGGGTGTTGGATACGTAGGCAACCCCCATCAGGTCCAACTTCCGTTTTTGCAAAAACAGCCCAAAATAACAAAAAATTTTATTTTTGTCATAAATAAGTCAGGTGAGACTATTCTTGTCTAAAACAAGCCGAATATCCCTAAAAGGGCGCCGGAAGGCTATTTTTGCGAGAACAGCCACCTTGGGTCATTTTCAACGGTTAGCGGGCACAACCTTAAAATCTTCTTCCCGAAGTGCTGAAAGGCCGTATCTGCAAAACCGGTTGTTTGTTTTAAATTAGAAATTTGAAAAAACATAGTGTCATTTTTCCCTTTTAGGATAAAATAAGTGATTAGATCACCTTAATAAATGTGCAGGATGAGCACATTTCAAAATGAACCTTTCTCAATCATGCACAAAATCCCTTTGGAGTTGCGTATGTGGTGGAACGATCTAGGAGGAGAAGGGCAAGATGAAGTCAAAAAATATTTGAAAGGGCTTACAGGTTTGTTGGAGATTGTGCCTCAGGGAGACCTCATAAGAGCATTGGTCACATGCTGGAACCCGGCACACAACGTGTTCCATTTTTCAGACTTTGAACTCACCCCGACCTTAGAAGAAATAACTGGCTACATCGGAAATGATGAGGTTCCTTTAAGACACAAGTACTTGGTTGCCTCGAGAACCGTAGCTGCGCACAGATTCTTAGACTAACTGAAGATAAGCAGGACGGTCCACAAAACAGATTTGGCAAATGGCTTTTGTACTCCACACTTCATATATCACAGATATGGCCACATAGGAGGGTTCAACAACCCGGAAAACAAGATATGTAGCAAAGGAAACTGCCAAAAATGGGAAGAACATAGACGTTTTGCTTTTATGGTGGTCTTTTTGGGGCTTTTGGTATTCCCGAGGAAAGATGGAAATATTGACATAAAGATAGCCGGGGTCGTCAGCACTCTACTCACTCAAGCCAAAATCACTCTTGCGCCCATGATATTAGTCGATATCTTCCGCGCTCTTACGGCCTGCAAAGCCGGAGGAGACTTCTTTGAGGGGTGCAATCTATTGTTGCAAATGTGGATGACCGAACACATGTGCCATCGTCCTCAGTTCCTGAGTTATGTTTCTACAGAGAAAACCTGTATAGAGGAGTTTTATACGAGGATTAAAGGGGTCAGCCTGCCTAAAGGAGTCACGAGTTGGACATCATACTTTCGGTCCCTCACTGCCAGTCAAATAGAGTGGACGTTCGGATGGTTACCTGTCGATGAAATCATATATATGCCAGCAGTGGGGCCGCACTTCCTCTTGATGGGTCTTAAGATCATTCATCCTTATACTCCGTATCGGGTTTTAAGGCAACTCGCGCGATGCCACGTAGTGCCAAAAGACGTCGATCTTAGTATCCAAGTGGTTGAGATTGGTCCTGATGGCCAGTTTCCTGAAGCAAAGGTCCGCTAGGTCTGGAGTGAATGTCAATACTTGGCAGCGAATACATGTGTACGGGATCGAACTAAAGAAGAAGTGTCATCTGAGTATCATGCCTGGTATAGAAGGGAAGTTGCATTTGGGAGGCCGGCCAAAAGGCCTCACCTCCAGGATTTTGCCGAATCATCGAAGAACAATGGGCCTGGTTAGCAAAAGAAAATGAATACAGCGCTAAAATAGGAGAATTGGAAAGGCAAGTCCGAGACCTTCAGTTTGAAAACAGTGTGCAAGCCGCAGCGGATGAGGGTGAGAAAAATAAATTAGCCAAAGAGAATGAAGCCTTACGAGCCCAAATCCAAAAGATGAAGATAGCGGCCGGAAATACCGTTAGGAGTGCCAAGGATGTAAAGCTTATAGAAAAGCTAAGACAAAAAGTGAATGACTACAGTTTTGACCTCAACAAGGCGGAAAGTGAATTAGTTGGGTTCGAAATCAATTGGCTAAAAATGCGGAAGAACGGGCCCGCATAGTTAAGCAGTTGAAAGAAGAGTACGATAATGAGTTCACGGGATTAAAGAAAAGGGTCATCGCCACAGAGAACAAAATGGCCAAACAGATAAAAGAATTCAAGATTGAAAGAGAGCATTTCTACACGGCATTGACACATTTAGAAATGGACTTGCAATGACTCCAGGAACAAAAACAGGTAGCCGAGCAGACTTGGGAGGACAGGGCCCAACAGATAGGGCAGTTGCTTCAAGAAAAAGGCAGGATCATAGAGAGAATCCTAACCGTTGCTCACTACATTACTAGGAAATGCCAAGTGTACGAGAACATAACTTGCACCACCTTCTTTGCATCGGTGATGATATTTGTGAAGCAGATAATGAGTGACCTAGATAGAATTCAAAGGGAACTTGCATATAGGCCCGCAGCGAGACCGAACGATGTCCCGCGGGCACCAGGAGCTTTAATGTATTCATGATTGTCATTTGAGTCTATATTTCCTTTTCTACTAGAGTCTGTCAATTGTTTGAGTTTGTATTTTCTTTTCGCTAAGAGTCTGTTAGTTGATTAAGTCTGTATCTTTGTTTGAAAAAGAATAATGATGGTGGAGTATGTAGTTTTTCTCTTCATTAGAGTCTGTTAGTTGTTTTAATCTGTCTGTTTTGAGTTTTTGTTATCGAAGTATTTGCTATTAATGAAATTGAAAATCGCAAAACATTTTGCTTCTATTTTACATTTATTTTCACGAACTACGCTTGGTCTTATTCATGCGGGGTCATGATACGTAGGCAATCTCCATAGGATTCGACTGTAGCTAAATGAAAAAAAGAGAGGAAAAAAACAAGAAAGAGAATGAAAAGAAAGTGGTGAAAAACAAAAGAGAGAAAAAGAAAAACAAAGAGAGAATAAGAAACCAAACGAAAGAAACAATGGCAAGACAGGAAGGAATGAGGGAATAAGAAAAAACAGGAAACAAAGGCAAGAGTGAAAAAAAAGGCAAGAGAAAGAAGGAAATGAAAAAGAAAAAGAAGTTGCAATTAGGAATAAGGAAAGTCGGGATGACGCAAGCAGTCGAGCAAATGCATAACAGAAACCATTAACTGCTTAGGTGCATTCATTCCCCAAACGTGCAGTTATCAAATCTGTTAATGCCTTAACCACTAACCAAGTTGTGTTGATGTATTAAGTCTAGGCAGGTGGTTAGGTTATTGGCATTCTGGCAACTCATTCCTACAACACCCGGTCAAAAGACAAACTGAACATGACAGGCCAGGAATCAGATACCAGTAGCGTGGACCCATCAAAAGAGGTAGAGGTGGTGGATGTTAATGCAATGAGGGAAGAAATGTATAAGTTGAGAAAGCAAATGGCCGAAATGCATCAGGCCTGGGCTAAGGGGCAGTCGGCGCCAGTTTACCCCGCCAATCCAGCCTATATCCCACCTTTGGCTCAATCTCAGGAGCCTCCTACTATGAATTCATCTCCAACCTTCCCTTTCTACCAACAGAGTTATGGCACCACCTCCTACCCCCCCAAGATCCACCACCCAAACAAAACCCTCCTCCACCGCTCACCCCTATCTTTGTGGCGCCTCAACCTGCCACACAACAAAGATCTTCTAGTGAGCCATTGTTTCAGGCTCACGACAGCCAGTACTATCCTTCTGAGCCCACCTTGAAAGTTCCTGAGCCATATTCCTACACCCCTCACTTTGAGCTCCCGGTGGAAACTAAAAAGCCACTTAAGAGCACAGAGCATGAAGAGATGTTTCGAAAAGTCAAAATCCTGGAGCAATCCTTCAGGAACATGCAAGGATTGGGTGGCCAAGTCAGTGTGGCCTATAAAGATTTGTGTCTATTCCCGGATGTTCAGTTACCAACAGGGTTCAAAATCCCTAAGTTCGATCTGTATGACGGGCATGGTGACCCGGTAGCCCACCTGAGGGGATTCTACATCAAAATGAGAGGGGCAGGTGGAAAAGATGAGTTACTGATGGCATACTTCAGCCAGAGTCTGAGTGGGTCTGCTTTGGAGTGGTATACACGACAGGACCACGGTAGGTGGTATACCTAGGATGACTTGGCACAAGCGTTCGCCTACCATTTTCAGTACAATCTAGAAATTGTTCCAGATCGCCTGTCACTGATAAAACTCGAGAAGAAGCCCGGGGAGAGATTCAGAGAGTATGGGTTCCGCTGGCGAGAAAAGGCCGCGAGGGTCGACCCTCCAATGAAAGAAAGCGAG
This sequence comes from Nicotiana glauca, assembly GCA_026770625.1. Taxonomy (NCBI): domain Eukaryota; kingdom Viridiplantae; phylum Streptophyta; class Magnoliopsida; order Solanales; family Solanaceae; genus Nicotiana; species Nicotiana glauca. Next base: position 4,216 of record MU753000.1, on the reverse strand, counting down.
ATGGTTGATTACTTCTTGCAGGCTCTGGAGCCGACTTATTTTGGTCACTTGGTAACAACAATTGGCAAATATTTTAATGAAGTTGTAAAGATGGGAGGAATGGTTGAGGAAGGGCTGAAATCCAATAAAATCATGAGCTATTCAATGATCAAAGCAACCACCTAGGCCATCCAAAGCGGCACTGGGGGCGTGCTCGGGAAAAAGAAGAAAGAAGAGGTTGCAACTGTTGAGTCCGGGGCTTGGTCCAGATCGATAAGCCTACCACCCTACTACAACCAACCCCGACCCCACCACCAAAATTACCCATACACTCCATATATCCCTCCACAACACTATTACCCACTGCCAGATCCGTATTTTTCCGTCCACCATGCTCAAACTTATACCCAGCCTCCGGCTCACGCGCAATGGCATGCACCGGCNGAAAGAAGAGGTTGCAACTGTTGAGTCCTGAGCGTGGTCCAGATCTAGAGGCCCTTTGCCCTACTACAACCAACCCCGACCCCACTACTAAAATTACCCATACACTCCATATATTCCTCTACAACACTATTACCCACCGCCAGATCCACATTTTTTCGTCCACCATACTCAAACTTATCCCCAACCTTCGGTTCATGCGCAATGGCGTGCACCGGCTCTCCAAAACTCATACCCAGCTCCACAAAACACCTATCCACCCCCAAGAGCCCCCCCGGAGCAGGTCACCGACCAAACCCAACCTTCAAAAATGAGAGAAGCAAAAGACTTTCACTCCATTGGGAGAATCATATACAACTCTTTTTCACAAATTGAGGCACTTAGGTCTGTTGAATCCAATTGAGCCCAAAATGCCAAACCCCCTTCCTAGAATTTGGACCACTCAGTAAGTTGTGAATACTGTTCAGGGGCCCCTGGACACGATACAGAGAAGTGTTGGAAACTAAAGACAACTATGTAGGAGCTCATTAACACTCACCGAATCGAGGTTCAGGCCCCAGATTCACCAAATATTAACCAGAATCCGTTGCCGGTTCACCACGAGGCCAATATGATTGAATTGATACACAAGGGAGGGGAGCCCAAGAAACCCTCGCAAACGGTAATGATGATCCGTGCTAGCAAAACCAGTTCAAAGGAAAATTTAACCAGTGGGAAAGCGGTAGTCCAGTTGAAAGGGGCGGACAGTAAGCCAGCTGTGGTAGCCGAGAAAGGGTCATCAAACATTGCTGCAGTAAAACAAAGAGGTGATACAAAGGGTAGCAAACAAACCCGTGGTGGTCGTGAAGGGAGCTCGCATAGAGCCTATTACCATAAATCCAGTAACTCAGTTGCCGGTGACCAACAACAAAGCCATTCCTTGGAGTTATGAACAGGTGGTGGTGACATATAAGGGAAAAGAAATCAAAGAAGAAGTTTGTGAGGCGCAGGGTCTGACTCGTTCGGGAAGGTGCTTTGCCCCCGAAGAGTTAAGAAAAGCCAAGGTCCCCAAAGACAACCCGATGCCGGTTAAGAAGGCCGTGACAGAAAAAGAAGCAGAAGAATTCTTGAAAAAGATGAAAGCACAGGATTACTCTATTGTTGAATAGTTAAGGAAGACACCAGCCCAGATCTCATTGCTTTCATTGCTTATCCACTCAGACGAGCATCGTAGGGCGCTGATGAAAATACTGAATGAGGCCAATGCCCCTGATAAGATCTCGGTGAATCATTTAGAGAAGATAGCAAATAAAATCTTTGAGGTGAATAAAGTGACCTTCTCCGATGATGAGTTGCCCGTGGAGGGCACGGAACATAACAAGGCTCTTTATCTGACAGTGAAGTGTGAGGATTCTGTAGTCACCCGAGTGCTGGTTGAAAATGGGTCTAGTGCAAACATCTGTCCTTTGTCCATGTTGAACAAGCTGAAGGTCGATGACGACAGAATTCATAAGAACAACATCTGTGTGCAGGGGTTTGACGGTGGGGGCAAAGATTCAGTGGGCGACATAATACTAGAATTGACAATCGGGCCAGTGGAGTTCACTATAGAATTCTAGGTACTAGATATGGCTGTCTCTTATAACCTCTTGCTGGGGCGACCATGGATCCACGCCGCCAAGGCGGTGCCTTCTACATTGCATCAAATGGTCAAGTTCGAGTGGGACAGACAGGAGATTTTAGTACACGGTGAAGACAATATGTGCGCTTTAAGTTATGCCATTGTGCCTTTCATAGAAGTTGACAATGATAAAGGGACGTGGGTCTACCAAGTCTTTGACACAATCTCAGTGGAAAAGTTCCCAAAGGGGAAAAGCATCCCAGTTCCTAGAATAACAGCCGCAACTGTCACGTGGCTTCGAAAATGTTAAAGAACAGGTTCATACCGGGCAAAGGTTTGGGTGCTGCTCTTTAAGGCATTGTGCAGCCAGTTTCTCTTCCCAAGAATCTGGATACTTTTGGATTGGAGTTCAAACACACAGCTTCGAATGTGAGGCGGGCCCGCAAATGAAGAAGAGGGCATGGGTCCTCCCCAAGCCTATCCCGCGTCTGTCCAGATCTTTCGTCAGGCCGAGTATCAGAAAGCAACTATTGTCAAAAGTTTCTGGGACATTGATTGGTGCTGATAGAGACTTGGAAAAGGGGTTCGAAAGGTTGTTCGTCGAGGTTAACATGGTTGAAGGAGGGGAAGGTTCAAGCAAGTCATATGTTGCAATTCGTCGGACCACGTGCAAAAGTCAACAACTAGGAAGCTACTCCTCTTCCTACTCGGACAGAGTCTTGGTAGTGGGTTTTGATTTTCTTTTGTTGTCTGGATTATTCCAGGGTTTGTAATTTAGATATTATGTTCCGTCCAATTGGATGTGTTAAATCCCTGTTATCTTTATATTCAATGAAATGCAATTGTCTTTCTTTCTTCATTCCTAATTTTGATTCGATTTTCTTTTTTTCTCTGTACAGTTCTTTTTATGCTGATATAAATTACATGACATGCATGAGGAATCTTTGGCCCAATTTTAAAAGCCAATCTAACTCGGAAATAATAATACAAGAAATTGAGTGTGATGATGAGTTGGAATATGATGATGACGAGGCCTATGAAGAAATTAGTAAGGAATTAAGCCATTTTGAGGAAAAACCCAAACCTAACCTAAATGACACGGAAGCAGTTAATATAGGGGACCAAGATTGTCACGACCCAAAATCCACTAAGGGTCGTGGTGGCGCCGGATACTGCTTTCAGGCCAGCCAAATAGATTACCGATTTAAAAATCCTTTTTAAATACATCAATTCTAGAATTTTCTTTCCATTTTCACAAATAAAAAAGGGTTTTGCTTCAATTCAAATTAACAATAACAATTCAACTTTTCGAAAACCATCCCAGAACCCAGTGTCACAAGAGCATGAGCGACTANCGCCTCGCAATTTGCAGCTCACCTAGTCCCTGAATCGTCCGTGCTGCTGCGCCCAGTAGGCCGCTAATATATCATGAACCTGTGCAACAAAAATGCATAGAAGTGTAGTATGAGTACGTAATCAACGTGTACTCAGTGAGTGTCCCGCCTAATCCCGAAGGGGTAGAGACGAGATGGTCAACTCTGACACACTCTAGTGGTCCAAATGATTATTTATTCTCATTTCACATATTAATACGTGGATTTATTCTTTATTGACATGATTCTAATCAAATAGAGGAAACAAATAAACATGTAGTTCTTTCATAGGAAAATTTCCCAAATTTCTCCTTAAAACATAATGCAGATATGTTTAAGCCACAAAATGGCAACAATAACTTAATCAAGTTCAGGCAGCAACACAGGCATGCGCAAATCATAACGAGGTGACGGCCCGATCCTACAGAAATAAATGTGTACTTGCCGAGGGTCGACGGCGCACCTATAGATGCATCTATTAATCTGCCGAGGCGTTCGGCCCGTTCCAAAATAAACACACCAGACAGATAAACAGTCAGGAAGTCAACGTGGAGCAAATATCCAGGAAGAAGTCAATTCTCTTTTATTAATAGAGAAAAATGAAGATTAAGTCTTTAGAAAATCCAAATTATTAATTTAATGTGATTTATTACCCCGCTCGCGTATCATCCATGCGACGCGGTACACATACTATACGTGCTCAGATAGCCAATTAGAATTTTATCGAGGATTAATTATCCAAATAGGTAAATTCTCTGTTTAACAATTCAGAAGTGATGTTTAATCTCTTTTAAATTTTGTTTACTGATCAAGGATAGTTTAA
>MU752998.1:0-21655 GCA_026770625.1 Nicotiana glauca | reverse complement strand
TATATATATATATATATATATATATATATATATATATATAGCTCTATTCCACTCTAGAATATATTCTGTTATAAAAATTTGTTGAATCATTTATTTACCATCTTTTTGTAGGTGGAGCAAATGAACAAAGGGCATGAAAGACTTTGCATATGATTATTGGTTGGTACGGTTTTGAATCGTTCCATTTACTCTAAAATCCGTTGCAATATATGGACATATGTGACGGTTCGAAAACCGTTGCAGTAAAGAGGGCTTTTGCAACGACTTAGCAACCTTTGCATGAAACAGTTGAAATAGACCTATTGGCACGCGACCTGATGTAACGGTCTGTGATGACCCGAACCGTCGTCTCGTGAGTTACCGACCCGTTTCCCCCATATTATGTTGCTCTATGTTTTAATATCGGTATTTGAATGGATCGGATAGAATTAAATTGGTTTTAGTTAGAAATGAGGCACTTAGCCTCTTAGAAGGAAGCTTGTTTTGGAAAAGTCAACCGAAAGATGACTATATGGATGTGAATTTCAGTAATTTGGTTAGCTTCGGGGAATGATTTGTGACTTAGGAGTGCGATCGGAATTGAATTTGGAGGTCCGGTGTAGAAATAGGCTTGAATTGGTAAAATTAAAATTTTGGCGAATTTCGGTTGATAAGTGAGATTTTGATCCGAGGGTCGGAATGGAATTCCGAGAGTTGTTGTAGCTTCTTTAGGTGATTTTGGATGTATGTGCAAAGTTTCAGGTCATTCAGAGGTGTTTAGGTCAGGTTTTGATCGAATGTGCAATTCGGAAGTTCTTAAGAAAACTTAGGCTTTGATTTGAGGATAATTGAGGATTTTGATGTTAACGATAGTGTTTCGATGGTTCGAGCGAGTTTGAATAAGGTAATAGATCATGTCTGTGCTTTTGGTTGAGGTCCCAGAGGCCTCAGTGTGATTTCGGGTGGTCAAACGGGAAGTTTGAAGCATTGTTGCAGGTCTGATTTTTTCTATCTTCTGGTATTTCCGCATCTGCGAAAAAGGAGCTGCATAAGCGGTTCCGCAGATGCGGTGGGGAGGTCGCAGAAGCGGGCAGGTGTGGCGTAGGAAATTTCCCCATAAGCGAACGGGGGTTCGCTTCAGCGGGTCCGTATAAGCAGATATTCTACCGCAGAAGCGGTTGAGAGAAAATCGCATAAGCGGATTGTGGGTCGCATAAACGGTCCCAGGGATTTTTAAGTGAGACTGCATAAGCGGTCGATTCGTCGCGTGTGCGGTTATTTGACCGCATAAGCGAAAAACGACCTGGAATTAAAGTGAACAGTGTTCACGAAATTGAAAGAGAAGGAAAAAATATTTTGGATTTCGGCTTAGGCGATTCTTGGGTAATTTTGGAGAGAATTCGAAGGGGTTCCATCAGGTATGAATTATTGGACTCGGATTATGTTATTATGGTGTAAAAACATGGATTAATCACTGAATTTCAAGGAATTAGAGGGTAAAAATGGAGGTTAGGGCTTGGAACTTAAGGGAGTTTAAAATTGGGTTTTGAAAGGGCAATTGAACTCTGATTTTAGTAAATTTGATATGTATAGACTCGTGGCGAGATAAGGATTCCGGTGATGTAAATTTCGTAATTTTTTGAGAAGTGGGCCCGAGGCTCGGGTTTTGCCAACTTCGTAATTTTTGGTGTTTTTCGAGTCTTTTCGATTGGGTTATGTTTCTTTAGCCTATTGTAATGTATTCATTGTGGTTTTGACCAGATTCAACACGCGAGGAGGCAGAATCGAGAGGAAAAGGCATAACGGACTAGTCTTGTGACCGGCTTGAGGTGAGTAATAGATGTAGATGATGACCTGAGGGTTTGAAAACCCGGTATATCACACTGTGACGCTATATTGAGGTGAGACACGTACTCTACGGTGAGTTCAGGGTCGTTTGTGGTCTGGGACTATGGCTTAGTCCGTCCGAGTGATGTTCATACTGTGTTATTGACTAGAAATTGATTGGTAAACATCCTACTTGGATTGTTATGAGTATATCTGGGCTGTGTGCCGATTGTTTGGATCTCATAGGGATTATTATAACTGTTTCCATGATGCTTAGCATGTTTTCATGATATCAGTCCTGAGTTAAACACTGTCTCGAAATGATTATTAAATTTCTAAAGTTTTAAACACTTAAGCTATAATTACTGATAATTGGAACTGAAAATGATAAATTTGTCTGTGCCCGTATGGCTTGCATGCATATAACTGGACCGATTGTGGATCGAGCTGCACGCCACAGTGAATGCTACAATGATATTGCGCTTGGGCTGTAGGAGCCCCTCCGGAGTCTGAACCCCCACAGTGAGCGCGGGTACCCAAATGGATCGGACTGTACGCCGCAGCGGTCATGTGCATTGAATTGCATCCATTCATCGATGTCTATCTGTTTTACCTATTATTACCTGATGTTGTTCCATCGTTAAATGTGTAGAATTATTGGCTATAGCTTTGCATTGTTATATTTCGGAATTTCTTACTGTCAGCCATTATATATGTCTATTACCACTGAGTTGGAAGTACTCACTTTACTCCTTGCACCACGTGTGCAGATTCAGGTGTCTCGGGAGCATAGTCGAGCTATTTGCTGCTTTCAGAGTTTTTAGGAGTTGTCGAGGTAGCTGCCTGACGTTCGCAGGACCCGACTCCTCCCTTATCCCTTTTTTCTTTCCGCATTTTAGAACATCAATATTACTGAGGATTTATTTCTCTGTGTTATTAGAGGTTCTAGACTCATAACCCCAGGTATTTGGGAGATGTTGGTTATGTTAGTGTTTCATACTGTCTCTATCTAAATTATTTGATTAATAGACTTGTTAAACTATTAATTTAAATGCTATAAACTGGTAATGGGATGTGTGATTGGGTTGTGAGTATTAATTGGTCGGGCTTGCCTAGTAATTGTGTTGGGCGCCATCACGACTGGGAGTGGGGTCGTGACAAGTTGGTATCAGAGCCTAGGTAGGACTCATGAGTCACGAGCCGGTTAGTAGAGTCTCGCAGTTCGGTACGGAGACGTCTGTATTTATCCTCGAGAGGTTGCAGAACCTTTAGGAAAACTTCACTTTCTTGGAATTCTTACCGTGCTTACTTGATTCGGCTTGAGATATAACCCTTGAAATTCCTTCCACACGTCTGTATGCGCGCGTGAGCGCTCATTATTGTATGTGCCTTGATGGCTTGTGATTCCCCGATCAAGGGGCGAGATGTGATCCCGTTAGTTTGATGTTGGGCCAGTGTAGAGGACTTGAGGCCGGATCTTGCCTATGGCTTGAACACGAAGGTGCTGATCGTGTGAGAAAGTGTTTTGAACTTATATGTTCAGTATTGTCCTTATTAGCCGGAATGGCAGTTGGATATCCATGTGATGAGTATGTTAGTGCTGCGAGATGTATCTATGTGACTTGGTAGTGACAAAGAAGTCTGCGCGATAATAGATGAATTGTTAAGTGATTCATTTCCTATTGTGATTTGATGTGTAGCCCGAATATGGGCGTGTGAAGAATACTTTCGTGTCTCCTAGTTGGGAAGTGAAGTACATTATGTGTGGCGATATGAGTTCAGACTCAGGAAGACTTAATGGCTGTGTTCTGTGTATGATGGTGGAAGGTGTGCTGAAATACTAAACTGAGGCGAAGCAGGTGGGTTATCTCCTGCGGAGTGTTCTTAAGGGGTACGATTCTTATGTATATTGTTAAAAGATCTCATGTGTAATTGAAAGGTACGTGTTGTAATTTGAAAACTTGGGTCACTTCAGATAGTGGACTCAGCTGATGTGGGGATGAATGCGAGGTTTGTAGAGGATTTCAGTATCCGAGGATCTATGTTTTCATAAACTAGTAGATAATTTGAGTTAATCTCACTATAATATTGTGGCATCATTAGAGTAAAAGTATTATGGGTTATTAAATGTGTCCTGATAGATGGCTTCGAGCCAAGTTGGGGAGACTGCTGTTGATTAGCTGATTGCACAGTTATGTGCTATGTTGGTTCCTTTTCGAGGTATGCTGGCGGATCAGTTCGGGTTGCAGAAATTGAGCCGAGGATGCACGAGTAAAGCAAAATTTTGACGAAGGTTACCTAGTGCTTCGTAGGTGTGAGAAAATACTAGGATGTCTTGAGCTATTGTTGATCAAGAATGCTCAGTGTATAGAGAAGGAAGATGGTTGTTTGTATTGGTATGAGATCATGTTCTGTGGTGTCAGAGTGCCAATAAGGCACGAGTAGTTCTGTTCGTTAAGTCAGATAATTTACATTTGTGTAAGAGTGAATGACTCTCGAGAATGGTTTTATTGTGTCTAAGATTGGCATGTAATAATCAGGTGTCTTAAGGTTGGTTATGTGGCTAGGGACTATGTTTTCATTAGAAAAGATCAAGACTTGTGGTATTTTATGCTAATTATGGGATTCTATGTATCAATATCTGGGAAGTAATTATAACGAATTCCGATTCGCAGGAAGTTCTTCAAGTAAAGTATTCTGGAACGTGGTATTTCTGGGAAGCATTAAGAGAGTATTCAGTGGCCTATGGGTCTTAAACAGTGTGGTCTTATGTTTGAATATCCTGTGGTGAGCCTGGATTGAGGCATTGTGATGCTACAGCGAGGGAGAAATATCAAGTGGATGATGAATAAAAAGAGAAATTTGATAGACGGAATAACTTGATAATAGACCGAATCGGCATGGTAAGGGTATGATTAATTCTTTGTATGTATTCGAGGTAATGAGCTTTTACAAGCATTTTGTAGCAATGCTCTTTGGTTTTGACGGCTTGCTCAGCTTGGTTTAGATAGAATGATTCAGTCCTGGCAGTTTAGCTTGTACAAATAGAGTTGGCAGAGATGTTCTTGTTGGGTTTTACCGTAGTTTGAAGATGAGTATATTTTCTGTGGGTATGCAAAGCATGGAGTATGTAATGATTTTTCTTCTAAATGGGATCAATGAAAGTTCTTGACTAGTTGAGTGCATTGATGTCAGCGGCGTGAAGGGAGATAAAAGTTCTCATGTTATCCTAGTGTGGTATGGTATATGCGATATGTTGTGGAGGATTGGGATTTGTGTGTGTAAGGTTCGGTTCAATTCGGAATGGAAAGTTATTAAATTCTTAAGCAGCACGGGTAGCTGCAGGTGATTTAAGAATCGATCTTCAGATGATTAGGGTGAATGATCCTCATATGACTAAGGAAATGGTGTTGTTAATCATAGTGATTTGACGAGGGTATATGTTTAAAAAAAAAGGACAATATGATTAAGTTGATGGCATTTCGGTAGTGTTGCGGCATTTTCTTGATAGATCGACTGTCGATATCTGAGTTTTTTTGGTGGCACAAGGGGAATTTTAGAATATCTTTCGTGGAATGATTGGGTACTCGAGGTGTAATATGTATTTATACTGCAGAATTTGGGATCAGGCATAGTAATTTGTGTATTGTGTGGAGCTGGAGACTAGGAGTTCTCATATATAGGCTATGTAGTGGTTGTGGATAGTATGTATTGGTACCGTTAGCGGCTATTGGGATTGGAGGCCCGAGTGGATCTTTCTTGGTTGGTATGTTAGATTTTATATATGATGTTGAGCTGTAGATTGGTTGTCTCAATGTGGGTTATTCTAGACTATTATGCTATGGGCTATGTCGGATATTGCCACAGGTGGCGTGGCGAGGTGCATAGGATTATGTTATAGTAGAGTGGTTGGTATTCCAAAGATCCGCAGACGGCTGGGAAGGATTACTTTCTTTAATTTGTCCTTTGTGATGGATGTCAGTATAGAGGTTTCTACCATTGATTCAGTTCCGTCATTGAGGGACTTTTTCGGACGCGTTCCCTGTGGCTGGGCATGTCGCCGGGCGCGATTGTGGATTTCGGTATTGATTTGATGTCGGGCACCGTATCGTACGACTCCGGCATGAGTTATAGCAGTGGAAGGAGCAGCTTCAGGCTTCTTGGTAATGAGTTTGTTGGTAAGCTGATTGTATACATGTTTTGCTTGAGTTGGCTTGGTTGGCCCCAAATTGTATTGATGAAGGGTAGGCTGATTCGATCGTTATTGAACCTACTAGTGATCCGGGGAGATCTATGAGATGCTTTTTCTGTGCTGTGAGGCGTCATGATTTTTGGACTGTGGGCACATATAGTGCGGTACTATCGAGATTCATAGTGGAAGTTGAGGGGGGACCTCAGTTGTGTTTGAGTTTTGTAGCTTACAACGCTATAAGTAGATATCATTATGCACTTAGTATGATTACGACCGATACTATGTATTTTGTTATTATGAGCAAATTTGGCTCGATATGCATCTCCCTATGTGAGATATTTGTGTGGATCGGGTGGCACGCCGCCACGGGTATGTTATCTGGATCGGGTTGCACGCCGCAACAGTGTGATGTTGAGAATAGTTTTCCATATGTTACTTGGTATGTCTTGTTTCCTGGTTTCTGAGGGAAGTCCATATTGGGTGTTTCTCGGGAAAAAGCGCATCGGTTGTGTCCTTTCAGGATTGAATGGTGTATATTACTTGCTTTACCGTGGGTGTGATGGATTGTTTGGTTTCAGACATCAATCTGTGTGTGGCTGTCTATTTTGAGCATAGCAACTTGAGGTGCTTCATGTGTAACAGTGTTTGGATAAGATCGCGCATTGTAGCGAGGCTACGTGGGGATTAGACCCTTTAGGGTAGATTCAGGTATTCTATTTTAATGATGTGGGATGGGATCCCAACCTTGTGTTGTGATGGTACTGAGAAGTTTGAGTTACAACTCTTTTGTTTGAGTCATTTGTCATAAATTGAGTATGTTCAGACCGCCCTTCATTGGTGCGTGCATTATGCAAGTTGTGGCTTAGGTCTATGATGAGGTGTCATATCACCAGAGTGGTGCTTTGGGTTCGAGGTAGGGAATCATTAATGAACATGAACAAATTTGATTACTGCTTGTTGGAAGAATAATATCGAGGTTCGGTTCGGAAATCTGTTGTGGTATTAGTCAACAAGGTAGTGGCTTCATGTATGGGTGACCTGAGGAATGGTTACGGTTTATCGTGTGGTTTATTTATCGTTGGCAGTATATGAAAGTGATGGAATAAGACTTTAGCTAATAAGAGGTTCCTATCGGTAATTGAGTATTGGGGGCAACTGCTGTGAATAGTGACTATCGTTTCGAGTGTTGGATTGTGTGGTATATTGAATGATTTTACCTGAGGTTGCAGGCATGGTTTATTATAGCTGGTTCAAGTTTATTCTGAATATTGACGTGAGGTTCTGATTTTGAGTATGAATGCTTTCGGAAAGTGCAATGTGGTTCTACGGTTATGGCCTAGATGGACTGTGAAATTTCAGCGGAGTTGTATTATCGGACCTATGTAAGATAGGGTGACGATGGATCACCCCGGGTATATGCTTAGTAAGGTTATTTAGCTATGGGTTGGCTTCTAGGAGAACTCTGGGTACGCTCGAGGACGAGCATTTGTTTAAGTTGGGGAGGATGTGATGACCCGGACCGTCGTCACGTGAGTTACCGCCCTGTTTCCCCCATATGATGTTGCTCTATGTTTCAATATCAGTATTTGAATGGATCGGATAGAATTGAATTGGTTTTAGTTGGAAATGAGGCACTTAGCCTCTTAAAAGGAAGCTTGTTTTGGAAAAGTCAACCGGAAGTTGACTATATAGTTAGAGAGCTCGGATGTGAATTCCGGTAATTTGGTTAGCTTCGGGGAATGATTTGTGACTTAGGAGTGCGATCGGATTTGAATTTGGAGGTCAGGTCTAGAAATAGGCTTGAATTGGCGAAGTTGGAATTTTGGCGAATTCCGGTTGATAGGTGAGATTTTGATCCGAGGGTCGGAATGAAATTCCGAGAGCTGTTGTAGCTTCGTTAGGTAATTTTGGATGTACGTGAAAAGTTTCAGGTCATTCGAACGTGTTTAGGTCGGGTTTTGATCGAATGTGCAATTTCGAAAGTTCTTGAGAAAACTTAGGCTTTGATTTGAGGATAATTGAGGATTTTGATGTTAACGACAGTGTTTCGATGGTTCGAGCGAGTGTGAATAAGGTAATATCTCATGTCTGTGCTTTTTGGTTGAGGTCCCGGGGGCCTCGGTGTGATTTCGGGTGGCTAAACGGGAAGTTTAAAGCGTTGTTGCAGGTCTGATTTTTTCTATCTTCTGGTAGTTTTGCATCTGTGAAAAAGGAGCCATATAAGCGGTTCCGCAGATGCGGTAGGGAGGTCGCAGAAGCGGGAAGGTGTGGCCTAGGAAATTTCCGCATAAGTGGACGAGGGTTCGCTTCAGCGGGTCCGCATAAGCGGATATTCTACCGCAGAAGCGGTTGAGAGAAAACCGCATAAGCGGATTGTGGGTCGCATAAGCTGTTACTACCCATTCCCAAATCCGGTCGTGATGGCACCTCTTGTGAAGACAAGGCCAGCCAATAGAACAACAATTCCTTATTTAACAATTAATAACTATAAATGAACAAATAATACGACTTATTAGCATTAATAACTAATATTTATCATTCAGCACAACCCGACCGAGGTGTCACAAGTCACGAGCATCTAAGGAATAATTTATAGGGCCAATAATTTATATATATATATAAGATAAAAACTGGAATTCAAAGATGAAGTGCGGTGCCACGAACGCTGGCGGTCACCTTGCTCAATTACCATAGTAAGGCCTTCGGTCCGCTAATAACCCGATATCGGGTGAACAATACCTGCAACTGCACGCGAGGTGCAGGGAGTAAAGTGAGTACTTCCAACTCAGTGGCAATAAGAGTAAATAATAACTGGGCGGATACATCACAATATACCAATGGGACAACACCCAATCGAAAACAATCGAAATATAGCAAAAATTTTGAAACTAGCAAAACTCGAGCCCCGGGCTCGCTTCTCGAAAAATTACAAAACTCATATTAATGGATTCCTTGTCTCACCACGAGTCTATAAATATCAAATTCATCAAAATCGGGGTCCATTTGACCCCTCAAATCCCCATTTTTAACTCTCTTAAATTCAAGCCTAATTCTACACCGAGCCTCCAAAATCAATTCCGATCGCACTCCTTCGTCAGAAATCATCCCCCGAAGCTAAACAAATTACCGAAATTCACATCCGAGCCTTCTAACTATATAGTCAACTTCCGGTTGACTTTTCCAAAACAAGCTTTCTTCTAAGAGGCTAAGTGCCTCATTCCCAATTAAAACCAATTCAATTATATCCGATCAACTCAAATACTAACATTGAAACATAGAGCAACATAATATGGGGGAAACGGGGCAGTAACTCACGTGACAATGGGCCGGGTCGTCACATCCTCCCCAACTTAAACAAACGCTCATCATTGAGCGTACCCAAAATTGTCCTAGAAGCCAACCAATAGCTAAATGACCTTACCAAGCATATAACCGGGGTGATCCCTCGTCACCCTATCTTACATAGGTTCGATAATACAACTCCGCTGAAATTTTCACAGTCTATCCGGGCTATAAACTGTAGAACCACATTGCACCTTCCGAAATCATACTCAAAATCAGAACCTCACGTTAATATTCAGAACAAACTCGAACTAGCTGTAATAAACCATGCCTGCAACCTCAGGTGAAACCATACAATATATCACACAATCCAACACTCGAAACGATAGTCACTATTCACAGCAATTGCCCCTAATACTCGATTATCGATAGGAACCTCTTATTAGCTAAAGTTTCGCTCCAACACTTTCATATCCTGCCAAACGATGATGAAACGCGCAGTAAACCATAACCATTTCTCAGACCAATAAGGAGACAATTTGGGTTAGTTCGCTGGCCTTGTCTTCACGATAGGCGCCATCACAACTGGGTTAGGAAATTGGGTCGTGACATAAGCGGTTCCAGGTATTTTTAAGTGAGACCGCATAAGCGGTCAATTGGTCACGTGTGCGGGATAGCAGGTGCCGTTATTTGACCGCATAAGCGGAAAGCGACCTGGAATTAAAGTGAACAGTGTTCACGAAATTGAAAGAAAAGGAGAAAATATTTTGGACTTCGGCTTAGGCGATTCTTGGGCGATTTTGGAGAGAATTCGAAGGGGTTCCATCAGGTATAAATTATTGGACTCAGATTATGTTATTATGGTGTAAAAACATGGATTAATCACTGAATTTCAAGGAATTAGAGGGTAAAAATGGAGGGTAGGGCTTGGAACTTAAGGGAGTTTAAAATTGGGTTTTGAAAGGGCAATTGAACTCCGATTTTAGTAAATTTAATATGTATAGACTCGTGGCGAGACGAGGATCCCGGTGATGTAAATTTTGTAATTTTTTGATAAGTGGGCCCAGAGTTCGGGTTTTGCCAACTTCGTGATTTTTGGTATTTTTCGAGTCTTTTTGATTGGGTTATGTTTCTTTAGCCTATTGTAATAAATTCATTGTGGTTTTGACCAGATTCGATGTGCGAGGAGGCGGAATCGAGAGGAAAAGGCATAGCGGACTAGTCTTGTGGTCGGCTTGATGTGAGTAATAGATGTAGATGATGACCTGAGGGTTTGAAACCCCGGTATATCACACTGTGACGCTATATTGAGGCGAGACACGTACTCTACGGTGGGTGCAGGGTCGTTTGTGGTCGGGGACTATGGCTTAGTCCGTCTGAGTGATGTTCATACCGTGTTATTGACTAGAAATTGACTGGTAAACATCCTATTTGGATTGTTATGAGTATATCTGGGTTGCGTACCGATTATTTGGATCCCATAGGGATTATTATCACTGTTTCCATAATGCTTAGCATGTTTTCATGATATCAGTCCTGAGTTAAACACTGTCTCAAAATGATTAGTAAATTTCTTAAGTTTTAAACACTTAAGCTATAATTCCTGATAATTATAACTGAAAATGATAAATTTGACTGTGCCCGTGTGGCTTGCATACATATAACTGGACTGATTGTGGATCGGGTTGCACGCCGCAGCGAATGCTACTATGATATTGCGCTTGGGCTGTAGGAGCCCCTCCGAAGTCTGAACCCCCACAGTGAGCACAGGTACCCAAATGGATCGGGCTGTACACCGCAGCTGTCATGTGCGTTGCATTTCATCCATGCATCGGCTTTACCTGTTATTACCTGATGTTGTTCCATCGTTAAATGTGTAGAATTATTGGTTATAGCTTTGCATTATTAAATTTCGAGATCTCTTACTGTTGGCCATTATATATTTCTATTACCACTGAGTTGGAAGTACTCACTTTACTCCCTGCAGCACGTGTGCAGATTCAGGTGTCTTGGGAGCATAGTCGAGCTATTTGCTTCTTTTAGAGTTTTCAGGAGTTGTCGAGGTAGCTGCCTGACGTTCGTAGGACCCGACTCCTCCCTTATCCCTTTTTTCTTTCCGCATTTTAGAACATCAGTATTACTGAGGATTTATTTCTCTATGTTATTAGAGGCTCTAGACTCATGACCCCAGGTCTTTGGGAGATGTTGGTTATGTCAGTGTTTCATACTGTCTCTATCTAAATTATTTGTTTAATAGACTTGTTAAACTATTAATTTAAATGCTATAATTTGGTAATGGGATATTTGATTGGGTTGTGAGTATTAATTGGTCGGGCTTGCCTAGCAATTATATTGGGCGCCATCATGACGGGGAGTGGGGTCGTGACACGGTCCCTAAACCGTTGCTATAGACCTGGTGGCACGCGACTTATTGAAGCTGGATTTATTCGGGAAGTTAATACCCAACATGGGTTTGAAGTATTGTCCCTATAAGGATGAAGAATGGCCAGATTCGAGTATGTGTTGACTTCAGGGACCTCAATAATATGTGTCCCAATGATGAATTCCTGCTTCCTATTCCAGAGCTGATGATCGATGCTACTACTGGTTACGAGGCAATGTCTTTCATGCATGGTTCATCGGGCTATGACCAAATTCGCATGGCACCAAAAGATGAATAGCTTACTGCGTTCCGCACCTCCAAGGGTATTTATTGCTACAAGTTAATGCCTTTTGGCTTGAAGAATGCTGGTGCTACTTACCAAAGGGCTATGTAGAATATTTTTGACGATCTTCTCCACAAGAATGTCGAATGCTATGTTGACGACTTGGTGGTGAAATCAAGAGAGAAGGGCGACCACATGAAAGACTTGAGGATGGTATTTGAATTGCTTCGGAGGTACCAACTTAGGATGAATCCGTTGAAATGTGCCTTTGAAGTTACTTCTGGAAAGTTCCTTGGTTTTATTGCCCGACATCGAGAGATCGAAATTGATCAAGACAAAGTGGATGCCATTTTGAAAATGCTTGAGCCTCAAGATATCCATGAATTGAAAAGTCTACAAGAAAAGCTAGCATACCTAGAAGATTCATATCAAACCTGGCTGGGAGGTGACAACCATTTAGTCACCCCATGAACAAAGGTGTTCCTTTCAAGTGGGATCAAGCTTGTAGCAATGCCTTCGAAAGTATCAAAACCTACTTGATGAAGCCTTCAGTTTTAGCAGCTCCTATACCAGGAAAGCCACTGATACTATACATTGCGGCGCAGGCAAGGTCTGTTGGAGCACTGTTGGCCCAAGAAAATAGTGAGGGGAAAGAAAACTCTCTTTACTACTTGAGTAGGATGATAGCACCTAATGAGTTGAATTATTCGCCAATTGAAAAGTTGTGTCTGGCGCTAGCCTTCTCAATTCAAAAGTTGAAACACTACTTTCAAGCTCATGTTGTCCATCTTGTCTCTAAAGCAAATCCCATCAAGTTCGTGGTGTCAAAACCTGTTCTTAGTTATCGAACAGCGAGATGGTACCTCCAATTTCAACAATTTGAGATTTTGTAAATCCCTCAAAAGGCTGTAAAAGGACAAGCATTGATAGACTTCTTGGCAGATCATCTGATACCTGATGACTGGGAGCTAATTGATGAACTACCTGATGAGGATGCAATGGTCGTTGAAGTTCAACCTCTATGGAAGATGTACTTTAATGGTGTTGCACATCGTGGGGGAGCTGGGGCTGGCATGGTGTTTGTCACTCCCCAAGGTGAAGTCTTGCCCTACTCCTTCACCTTGACACAACTCTGTTCCAACAATGTTGGTGAGTATCAAGCATTAATACTTGGGCTCGAAATGGTCGTTGATATGAAGCAATTGCAATTGCAAGTCTTTGGTGACTCCCAGTTAGTGGTCAATCAGCTTTTGGGTAGTTACGAGGTTAAGAAGCCTGAACTACGCCCATATCATGATTATACTAAAAAGTTGATGTATTGGCTCGGTGATGTGACTATTCAGCATGTGCCAAGGAAAGAAAATAAGAAGGTTGATGCTTTAGCTGCTCTAGCTTCATCATTACCATGCCTGACCAAGCGCAAGTTACCGTATGCCGAAAATGGGTAGTACCTCCCAAATGAGGCTGAAGGTGAAGAAAACGAACTCAAGCATCTTGTTGCTATTTCTGAAGTTGAGAAAGAAGAATGGCGACAACCCATTATCGACTACTTATGCTATGGGATACTTCCAGAAAATCCAAGGAGAAGGACTGAAATTCGTCGTCGTGCACCTCGCTTCCTTTACTACAAGGATACTCTATACAGAAGGTCATTCGAGGGAGTACTCTTGCGATGCCAGGAGAAGAAGAAGCTCTCCAAGCTTTGCAAGAGGCGCATTCTGGGGTGTATGGGTCACACCAGTCTGGACCAAAGCTCCACTTCTATATAAAAAGGATGGGATACTAATGGCCAACGATGGTAAAATATTGCTTGGACTATGCTCAAAGGTGTAAGACTTGTCAATTCCATGCGAATTTTATTCATCAACCTCCTAAAGTGTTGCACCCGACTGTTGCATCTTGGCCATTTGAATTGATAGTGAGGTGCAATATAAAGTTGGTTTCAAAATATTATTTGGGACAATTCTGAAGTTGTTTGATATAGAATTTTGGATATGCTCTAGATCTTGAAGTCTAGTTTTCTTGAAATCAAACGATTTGCAATTTCGATATTTTTACACCGAGATATGTATTTTTTGGTGAAACTACGCAAATCTGAAATTTTCAACGTGGTGGAATCTAAAGTTGGTTCCAAAATATTATTTGGGGCGATTCTGAAGGTGTTTGATTCTAAATTTTGGATATATTTTAGATATTGAAGTCTAGTTTTTGAAAAATCAAATGGTTCATTATTTAGACTCTCCCACGACAAGATATGAATCTTTCGTTACAAGTGTGTAAAGTAAAAAATTATGCAACTAAGATAAATGTCGGGTAATGTAAAGAAAATGAGAAGCAATCTTATCTAAGATGAAATAAATATCCACTAGGTCAACCTAATATAAAAATAAAAGGGGAGATAATGCTAACAGCCTAATCTAAACAAAATCTGTAGTTGATCAATTCTTGACAGCTAGTCTCCAGGTTCTTCTTCTTCTCCTCCAAATTGGTCGAATCATCAACAATCAACAAATTTACGTTGTCATATAAAGAGACCTCAGTCTCGGCAGTTGAAATTTTTTCCTGAATCTCTTCAACCTCCTTTTGAGTCGCTTCTATAACACCTTCGAGGTTCTCCCTCTCTTGTTGTAATGTCTGCAACTTCTTCACAGCTCTCTTCAATTTCTTTTCACTAGAGGAAACTTACTTGACTTTCTCACTTGTTTCAAGTTTGAACGATTCGAGACGCTCTTTAGCTTTGAAAATCAGCTCTAGCTTCTCATCTTCACTCATCTTATCAGCCATATTGGATCGCTCTTGGTCATATGATGCGGAAAGTTCAAAAAGAGAATTCAGTAAATCTTCTAATGGAGAAAAATCCAGAATATTCATCTTCTTCATATCCTCGAAAATCTCAATGATTTGCTCCCTATAAGATGAGAGCAATTCCGAATGACTTTTGGAGAGCCTATTGCAAATATCCTCCCAAAGTCCCAAAATGAATTCCTTCTTGCGATTGAAAACAATGCTTTTTCCTTCAAATATAGATACCACCATATTTGTCATTGGTGAAATGCGAGTTATCTCATTTGGAGTTTGTATTTTTAGGGATTCGTCATGAGAAAGAGATGACGCCTTTGACGATGACTTCACTTTACACGTAGGCCCTCCAATAGATTCATCACTCACTTGCGGCTTGTCACATGGGGATACCATCGGATGCCCAATGGTGTTTAACTGCATAAAGAAAAGTCAAAGAAAGTAAGTAATTTATAAGTGAATCTACTCCTAAAAAAAAGAAGGGAATGAGCGAGGTGATTGTATTTTACCTCTTTGTTATAAGCCTTATGCATTCTTGAGGGACTATCAACACTTTGAACCTCTATGATCTCTACTGGGTTAGGTCGTTTCCTTTTCCAATTTTGATCTTCATTGGTACTCTGGCTTGTGTCTTGAGGAACGTGCGTGTTAAATGGAAGAACTAGAGGGTGTTTCTCTATAGTTGTTGAAGTGCACACCACTTCTTTCAAAGCTGCCTTTGAGGATTTAAGCTTCCTTTATTTAGGTTGCGTAACTACTTTTGGGATTGGAGTTGATATTTTTTTAACTTTTGAGAGCGCCTTTCCAACACCTTAATCTTCACCTCCTAAAGGAGTTGTAGACTTTAGCCCAACATTGTCTACTAAAGCTTGTAAGTTATTCTCGAGAAACATCCCATGCGCTTTCTCCCACTAAGACATATAATTAGTGGAGAAAGGCTTCTCCATAGGATCTCCCGCTGGGGTGAAAACTGCACGTGACAAGATCAATACAATGTTCAAATCCTTCAAAATCTGATTCCTTCATCTAGAGAGATGTTACGGATATTGTTCTCCAAAAAATCAGGGACGTTCTGGTAAAATCCAAATTGACGACCAAACTTATGCGGGCTATATGGATCGATGATGAATGAGTTACCATATCTCAAAGGGAGGTAACTAAAACGTAAGCTCGTGAAGTAATTTGATTCCAACTGTTGAGGGGCATCGTTATCCACGTAATAATAAGGACGGGAATTGGTTAACATTGTTGGTGCCCAAACTATATCCTCCCTATTGTGGATGCGTTTTCTTCCATCCTTCTCGTCAAAGTACCTTGCAGCCCCCTCTCCTGAGTATGACACCATCAAAGGGACAAATGGACCTTTAGCAAGTGGTTAGTAGGTTCTGAAGTAATGTGCAATCGAGCCGTAAACATAATGAATAGGAAAAGAAACTTTGACCTGATCGAGATGGGAAGAACGCGAAATCTTATGCAAACCATGATAAATACTTGCCAAAACTGGGACTGCAAGGCTAATCTTTCTCCCGCCTGCCATCATGCTTGCCATCTTAAAAGTCTTAGGATGAATGGAGTTTTCTACCTTGGGGAACAAAAAGGCACATAGCCAAATTGATAAGAATGTCGCTATATATGTTTCATCTTTCTTGCCAGACCTCACCCTAAGCTTAGAGAATATAGTTTCTTGATCACTTGACCACCCCGTCGTCTGGGGAATAACTCCGTTAAGATTATGTGTTGACTTGAGGCGTGCAGATTTCTTTTCCTTTTGCAACGGGGCAGGTCTATATATTAAAGTTTTTTTATACCAAAAACTTGTCCACTTGATGAAAGAGACCTTTTGGGTAGCACCCGTACCTTCCTTAAGATGATGAAATGTGGCAAATAAATACTCGCAAGATCGAGGAATAAATCTGACTTGTTTTTCATTCAAACCGATGAGTTCTCTTGTCTCAGGTGCCACTTCTTTGTACGGAGAACCCGCAATGGGCAAACCACCAAGGATATGTAAGTCCCAAAGAGATATAGATAGCTCCCCAACTGATGTTGGCTTCCACCAAGTACATCTTCATCCCATTCCCAATATCCTGGGATATGATGATACTCGCCCTCGATTGTTGTTGTGTTTCCCCAATGTACTTCGCCTTGAATTATGTGACTTCCTAAGTTTGGAAGGGTGCTAGCAATATTTACATGGTGATGGATTGGCACTTGGAGAGATCACGTCTTGGATAATGTATTAGAAATCGATTTATGTTCCAAGGTCCAGTTCTCTACATGAAGGGAGTTCCTTAGAGGAGGCCAAAAGGTTGCATATCGGCCGGCTTGTGAGGTGTGAACCAAAAGCTTGGTTTATTCTATGCCATCTTTAGTCTCGATGATGAGATATATAAGTTTTGAGGAAGGTGAGGTATAGTCCCTGAAATTTGCCATCTCTTCGTGCTAAAAAAAAAAGGAGAAAGAAAAAAGGGGTCATCAAAGTCCAAATCAAGAATATTAGAGTCAGTACAAAGGTCTAAATGGATGAAATGCTCTCCGGTAGTCGGGCCACATTGAGAGTAATCTCTCTGGTAGTCGGGCCATTTTAAGAGTAATCTCTAAGAATTGGGCCACATTGAGAATAATCTCTCTGGTAGTCGGGCCATTTTGAGAGTAATCTCTCCAAGAATTGGGCCACATTGAGAGTAATCTCTCCAAGAATCGGGCCATTTTGAGAGTAATCTCTCCAAGAATCGGGCCATTTTGAGAGTAATCTCTTCGGTAATTGGACCACTTTGAGAGTAATCTCTCCAAGAATTGGGCCACATTGAGAGTAATCTCTCCAAAAATTGGGTCACATTGAGAGTAATATCTCTGGTAGTCGGGCCATTTTGGGAGTAATCTCTCCAAGAATTGGGCCACATTAGGAGTAATCTCTCCGGTAGTCTGGCCATTTTGAGAGTAATCTTTTCAAGAATCGGGCTATTTTGAGAATAATCTCTTGAAGAATCGGGCCATTTTGAGAGTAATCTCTACGGTAATTGGGCCACTTTGAGAGTAATCTCGTTAAAATATCATGGTATAACCAGTTTTCACACTGGTCAATGAAAAATAGCCAGCGCTTACCAAGTCAATGAAAAATAGCCACTATTTTGCTGCAACAGGGACCGGTCCAGTATAATATACGGGAGTTCTAGTGCATTTGTGTACGAACTCCAGCATATTATGCTGGACCGGTATACTTTGCTAACTCCTGTAAAATTTGCGGGAGACTGGAGCACTAGTGCTCCAAACTCCAGTAAATTATACTGGACAATTATACTTGCTGGAACTCCCGTAAAATTTGCGGGAGTTCCATCATAATTATGTTTGAACTCCCGTAAAATTTGCGGGAGTTCCAGCATAGTTACCCTGGAACTCCCATAAAATTTACGAGAGTTCAAGCATACTTATGCTGTAACTCCCGTAAAATTTGCGGGCGTATTTTTCTGGATTTTGAACAGTATTTTCGCTCAGATTTAAAGTGGCTAAATTTCGATAACTTTTGAAACTTGGCTATTTTTCAACGACCAGTTGTAAATTTGGCTATTTTTGAATTTCTCCCAGTAATCTCTCCAAGAATTTGGCCACATTAAGAGTAATCTCTCCGAGAATCGGCCCATTTTGAGAGTAATCTCTCCAAAAATTGGGTCACATTCAGAGTAATCTCTTCAAGAATCGGGCCATGAAAGTAATCCCTCCGATATTTGGGCAGGGATAAATACCCATCCCCTCACACCTTGAGACCGCCTTCTTCATGCATGGATCACATCGTTGAGCACGAACATATCTTTCTTGCTTGACCTACAAAAAAAGAAAAAAGGACAACAAAGAAGAAAATACAAGAGAAGAAGAAGAAATTACTTTCGCGTCAGTGCTTCCAAGTCGTCAAAAGTAGACTCTGAAGTAGCTAACAAACACTGCAATTGATGTTCGTAAAGGGAATGCATACGGGTTTATATAGCTATCGAGATGTGGCATTAAAATTTGTTGGGCGATGTGGGATCAGTGCTAAGGCGGCAAATAGAGTTTGTCTCCAGCATGGATTAGGCGTGAGTGGCAGACTTCAATAAGGAATCAAATAGCTTCATTGATTGAATGTTTAAACTACGTAAAGGCTGGAGGAACAAGCAGTCATCGACGCGTCCAACGTTAATATGGATATTATTCACGATTCTATTCATATTATGTTGCTCAGGTCTTTGCAAATGAAAGCCTATATAGGGACCAGGTGTAATATTAAAATAATACATTTTTTTTGTCTTTGGTCACTTGACCTTTGATTACGGAAACATGGGAATCAAAGTTTCCATGAATTATTTTGCCTTATGTGAGCTTATGTCTGATTTTGCTATTTGCTTACATGAATTAGTTGATTTAAATCAAGATCTTGGCATGGATTATACACTAAAAGGGGGGAAATGGTTTAATTTGGAAAGCTTGAAAATTTATAGCTTTTCATCTGTTGACAAGCCAAGTGCGAGTCGCTCAATCGTCCAAGCACAGTACTTCAAGCCTCGTCTCTGATACGTTGATATTTTAACAAGTTTTAAAGTAGGGGGCATTTGTAGGCTTATAAATTTTATTAAAATTATATTCATAAAATAATTTGGATTATATTTTAAATTCAAGATATATTGGTCCAAATAAATATATGGGCTAATATAATCTATCTATATTATATTAAAAGCATGAAGGCCCTTAGCGAAATGCCGTTCGCCTTTTTTGCCCTTAATATTTAGGAATCTAAAATTTAGTTTAATTTTACTTATATAACTTTTTTCCATATTTAAATTTTGTAAGAATTTTCCTTAAATGTTTCCAAGTTTATAACACGTTTGAAATTTTGTCTTCATTTTAATTTTGTAGTACTAACCACGTAAGATCATCAAACATGTCAATTACATTTTTTTCGATTTTGTTTGAACAATATTGTTAATTTGAATATTTCACATGCGAACAAAGTCCTAAGATGATTTATAAATTGTAATATAAAAGTTAAATAATTAATAATGGATAACATGTATATTATATCATACACAATAAATATAATTTTGTCAATTAGTTATATTTTAATATTTATAACTTTAAAATTAAAAAAAAAATATTGCTATAACAATTATGAATATTAAATACAAATGAACTAAGTTGCAGCCGATTTTAACAATATTTTTTTGAATTAACGAATGGGAATATTAAGATATATTATCTCATGTTTCGAATGATAAATCCAATCAAAAGTACTATATGTAATTCAAATGAGACAACTAAGTTTGAATATAATGATGAACAAGAATACTTCAAATGAAAAGTTTGCACAAAAATAAGTAAGGACTAATTGTTACTAAAATCGATATATTTGGTCGACATTCCTTCTACATTTAATGTTATTTTAGGTTCTCGAGATCTATACCTGTAACGACCTGGCTGGTCGTTTTTGGAATTTACGCCCCGATTCCCCATTAACTGTTTTTCCTAAGTTCATTTCTGCTATTTTGATTTGCCGGGACGTTCGGTATTAGGATTTGGAGTGTTTTGGGACACTTAGTCCCTAAATGAGAGCTTAAGAGTTGAAAAATGGTCCGTATTCGGAGCAGTGTGAAGACGACCTCGGAATGGAAATTTGATGGTTCTGTTAGCTCCGTTAGGTTATTTTGGGGTTGGCAGCGTATTCGGAATGTTATTTGGAGGTCCGTAGCTCTTTTAGGCTTAAAATGCCGAAGTTTGAATTTTTGAAGTTTCCGGTCCAATAGTGAGTTTTGATCGGAGGGTTGGATTTAAATTCCGGAAGTTTTTGTAGCTCCGTCGTGTCATTTGGGATGTGTATGCAAAATTTCAGATCATTCGGACAAGTTTTGGATAGGTTTTTGATCGAAAGTGTGTTTGGTTAGAATTTGAAGTTCATAGGCTTGAATCTTTGATTAATTCGTATTTCCGGCATTGTTTTAGGTGATTTAAGGATTTGAGAAAGTTTGAATGATGTTATAGGATATGTCCGTAGGTTTGGTTGAGGTCCCGGGGGCCTCGGATATGTTTCGGATGCCCAACGGGGCATTTTGCGTTGAAAACATTGCAGATTTTTCTGTTGTTGATGTTGCAGGTTTTTACCCTCTGTGATCGCATACTCATCCATGCGATCGCGTAATGTAATTTCTGAGGTGGCCCTTTTCCTTCAATTCGATCGCATAATTCCCTCCTGCGATCGCATAGCTTCTGTTTTCCCTTCTCCGCGATCGCATAGACTCTAATGCGATCGCATAATCTGTTTCCTTACCTTACGCGATCGCAGGTCCATCCCTACGTTCGCATAGACCATTTTCCAGGCCTTCAATTTTTACTCTACGTGATCGCATTCCTTCTTATGCGATCGCACTGAAGAAAATCCCTGGGCAGNAACTATTGGGTAACGATTCCTTACTCTCTTATGATTTATACCTACTAATCTAACCTCGAATTCAACCTTTAATTTCGGATTTTAAATGAAACTTGGGGGTAAAATCCTTAGACCTAATAGTGACGATTTGAAGGGGCATTTGACCTCCGATTTGGGAGATTTTTATATGGTTAGACTCGTGAGAGTATGAGGGTTCCGAAAATGTAAAATTATTCGATTCCGAAATGTTGGCTAGAGGGGAATTTTGGTCATTTTACCTATTTTCGCACCATAGCTTTAATTTTAATAGTTGAATCTGTTGTTTGCAATATTATTGTCGATTTGTAATTGAATTGAATAGATTTGGGCCATTTGGAGTCGGATACTCTTGGCAAGGGAATCGTTCGCTAGCTGATTTTGTACCGGTTCGAGGTAAGTGGCTTGCCTAACCTTGTGTGGGAGACTTCGTCCCTTAGGATGTGATAATTGGTAAATTGAATGCCTTGTACGTGAGGTGAC